>JAJOZX010012370.1:0-106686 GCA_023014485.1 Bathynomus jamesi | reverse complement strand
TCGTAGTTGTCATTGCCTTCCAATGCATCTAGGATATTGTTGTAGTGCTCTATTAGTTGTGATATGGCATGATCTACCTGATCGGAATCCATGCTGATTTTCGTTGAATCTTTCCCGTGTCTCCAGGAAATCATAAATTTTCTGTTAACTATTCTTTCAAATACTTTGGTGAGGTGGGACGTCAATGACACTGGTCTATAGTTCTTTGCTTGAGATCTGTCCCCTCCTTTATATATAGGGACAATGTTTGCTCTTTTCAAGATGCTCGGTATTTCCCCAGTGTCTAGGGATCTTCTCCATATCCAGTATAAAGGTGTAGCTATTTCATTTTTACAGTTTTTAATCAATAATGCGTTCCAATTGTCCGGACTGCAGCTGAATGTAGTTTCATTTGTTCTATAGCTCTCGCTACATTCTGGTGTAAACTCAAAGTCTGTTATATACTCTCCTTGCAATTCCTCTTCAAAGAATGCATTTATGTCAGGTATCGCTTTGTCACTTTTTGGGGTACTGAAAACTGATTCATATTGAGCTCTCAATGTATCAGATATTTCTTTTGGATCGTCGGTTAGTTCATTATTTCCCGTCCTTAAGGGCCCAATAGCGGCGCGCGTTTTTGTTTTCCTTTTTGCATAGCTATAGAAGTATTTTGGATTTTCCTTTATTGCTTCTACCGCCTTTTCCTCTTCTTCCCTCTCTGTATGGTCCTTAATCAGGGCTTGTATTTCCCTATCGATACCCTCCAGTTTTTCTTTTATTATTTTCCTGCCATTATCTCCGCAGTTTCCTAACTTCGCCTCCACTCTCTTTCTTTTGCGGAATAGTCTTCTCTTTTGCCTTTCTAGCCAGCTCCTCTTTCCTTGTGGCTGTGATTTCGGAGCATATTTTTCTAAAATTCTCAGCGTTTTTTCCTCCAAAGTTGTTAGCATTTCTTCCGTTGTTTTATTCTCGAAAATTGTTCTCCATTCTATTTGGGCCATGTGCGATCTGATTGCTTCCCAATTTATAGTCTTCGAGTTTAAGTTAAAGGCCCCGAATTTACTTCTTTCCACAATATGTGTATTGTCTTCTAATGCTGCCATCATATTTGTTGATATCTCGATTAAGTTGTGGTCTGAGATAATGGTTGGGGTTATTTTTATATCAGCAATCAAGTTCGTGTTATTCGTGAATACCAGATCCAGGCAGTTATTTTTTCTGGTATTTTCTGTTATCTCCTGTGTCAGCATAAACTCGTTTGTGAGAGCCATCAACATTTTTGCTTGTTCCTGATCTTCTCTTGTGCCCCCCTTGTCCTGGTGAATATATATATTCCTATTCACCTTTTTGTATTTTATAAATGGGAAGTTAAAGTCTCCGCAGATCATTATATTGGGGATGGAGGGTTTATGGCCTTTATTAGCTTTCTAATGTCATCAATGGCCTCCGAGAATTTTTCGGTTGGGGTGCTTGGAGGTCTATAGATGACTATTACTATCAAGTTTAGTTTTTCTATTTTCACTGCTAGGAGTTCCACATAGCTGTTTGATTTACTTATTATCGTCTCTGTCATATGACCTTCCTGTACATGTATAGCACAGCCACCTTTCCGTCTCGTCGTTCTATCCGCTCTTAGTAAGTTGAAGCCCTCTATATTTATCTCTTTCTTATCAATACAATGTTCGCAGTTTTCACAATTTCCATGGCAATCTTTAAGATGAGTTTCTGTGAGGCATGCGATGTCCGCCCTTGTTTCGTCCATAAATCCTTTCAGGTACGAAACCTTATGAGTGATTGGTTTGGTCCTACTTGTATTGGTAGCTTCTTGCCCGGTAGCGATTTGGCTCGGGGGTTTCCAGCTGTGTCAATTGCATGTGGATGACATTTAGCATTCGTAAGGTGTCTGAGATGTTGAAAAAATTTTCTTGTTCGCTTATTGTGTTCCGATTTTGTTCCTATTGTTATTTTTATTCCTAGTCATTTAAACTTTTTCCTTTGTTCGTTGAGTCCGTCGGGAGATGTTGATAGTAGCATTTATTCCCGAATTTGCAGGTTCCGTATTTTGCGTAAGTTCTGCAAATGTCCGGGTGGTAGAATTTACATCCGTCTCCAAATTTACAACGACCATTATTATAGAAGAAATTGCATATTGGGGATGTTCATATATACATTGTCCTCTTTTAAATCTGCAATTTTCTTTTATATAATACCTGCATATAATTCCTTCCCCATATTTACTCTTGGCTTTTGTTTTTTCCTCCTTATTGGGGGACAGTTTTACTTCGTTTACTTGACTGCCCTCTTGTCTTGTCCTATTTGTGCTAGTTGTGTTTGTGTCCTTCGTTGCCCTTATGCTGTGTGTTGTCTTTACACTCTTTGTCGCCTGTGTGTTTTCGGCCTCATTTTGTGACGGTATTTGAATTCTTTCTATTTCGCCTTTCTCCGTTTCTTCCGTTTTCCACTGTTCTTTGTTTCCACTTTCCTCTTTCATTCTCTTCTCGTAGTCTCTTTCTGCTTTAAATACCGTAAAAGAGTTTAATTCGGTCAAGCAGTTCTCGCAGAAAAATTTTATTCCATTAAACTGCTTTGCGTTCGTTATAAGGGAGATTTTTTCATCTCCCCATTCTAGGCATTTAAAATCAAAAAGTAGCTGACAAAAATCGCACCTGATCGCCTCTGTCTCAGCTGTTGCAGTTGTACAAATTCCACAGAGTTGCATGTATGCATTAATTTCCATGTTGGTGAAGTGACTCAAAAGGGGGTATTATGGGAGGTATTGGGTGGGGGATGACTCAAGCTGTGTGAGGGAAAGAATTTTCCGTTACTCCAGGGTAGGGGATGTGGCACGCTGTATACTTCTCACTGATTGGTCCTCTCGACCGTGGCTGCGGGGATAATGGGGGGATATTTGCGGGCACTTCAAAAAACAAAACTTTCCTCACAAAGAGACTCGGAAAAATAACAAAAACAAATGCTGTATATATTAATTCACTTTGATTTTATTCACTTTTTTGGTATACGCCGCGATTTTTACTTTTTTAAAAAGAAATACCGCTATGCACTATCAATTAACTCACAATATCGGCACCGTTTAAAACTGATTAACTGCAGGATTTTTACTGTAATATCGCTTTTATTCGGACTTCGATCGAAACACGTGTAACCGCCACAACAGCAAACACATCTTAAAAAACAAAAATAAAACCGATAATATGAAATAATTAAAGTCATTTGGTAATAATACTGTCTTTATATTTTGAGGGCAACATATTCTGTGAACTCCTTTAAAACAGATATTGATATAGCGGCATAGCCCATACTTATTTCTCCTAGAATCTGGATTGAAAGTTGTGGCATGACAGGAGAGAGATTTCTGAATTTTTAACTGATTTTTTTTATTTTGAATATGCACAGTATATATATACAGGGCGTCCCAAAAAAATGTGATATATACTTTAAATATTATAAAGGCAGTTTATTAAAATACATTTCATTTTCAAAATGTAATAGAATCTACAGACATTATTTAATTGTTTTGTCAACGCCTGTTTTCAAACCGACGTCCGTTCTGGTCCAGGCACTGCTGATAACGCGAAGCAATGGAATCGCAAACATCACGAAACATTTCGTTTGGTATTTGTGTGCATTCTCGTTCAATGGCTGCTCTCAATTCAGCGACTGTTGCAGGTTTTATAGCGTAGACTTTGTCTTTTAAGTATCCCCATAAAAAAAAGTCTAGTGGTGTGAGGTCTGGTGAACGCGGAGGGTATTCTACGAAACCCCTTCGTCCAATCCACATCCACATCATGCCAAGTACCACTCGCAATACTCCACTCTTCGGTCCGGATCATCTTCATTAATAGCATGGACTAATCTTGGAATGTAACTTTTCCATTGACAGCGCTTCAAAATGCGTTGGACAGACGATTCTGAAATTCCTACCTCACGACTCGCTTGCCGCACAGATTTTCTTGGACTTTGGTGATACGTTTCCAGTACTCTTTCTTGCTTTGTGGGGCTTGTCGATGTCCGTGGTCTTCCGGAACGCTTCTTGTGGACATTCTGAACAGTTCCATCGGCTTCAAACTTATCTCTAATTCGAGTGATGGTAAGTCGCGTTGGTGGATCTGTTTGAAACTCCCTCCTAAACTGTCTTTGCACTTCAACTGCGTTTTCACACTTCCAGTAGCATTTTAGAATGAATTTCCTTTGTTCAAAGCTTAGTCTGACTGCCATTATTAATTCTAATGGGTTTAACTTGGAAAGAAAGAAACATCAATTGAGCTATCAGCTGTTAAAGTGTGTATACATTTTTTTGGGACGCCCTGTATATATATATATATATATATATATATATATATATATAATATATATATATATATATATATATATATATATATATATATATATGCGCTTCTTAACTGAAATATTTTATTAGGATTATTCTATTTTATTTGAGAAGACTTTATTCCCCAACACCGTTCCATCACAAACACAATACTGCGTCTAATAATGATTGCGAAAGATAATTTCTTTGCGGGTTCAGAATGAAGCCTAAAGCGGAGAACAATCTTTCAACGCTAACTTGTGTGCACGGAGTAGACAATGTTACGGTTGCTACCAAGGCTGCCTGTTTTAATTCTCCTCCCATTTCCATCCACCATTTCATGGGATCTTGATGGATCAGTTTCCCAGCTGAATCCCTCTTTTTCGCGAGGCGAGGACATTTTTCAAACTGTATCACACCTGCATCAAACTTCGCACTCAGTGACACAGTTTGAATTCGTCCTTCCTTCTGGAGAAGTCTTTCCTTTTATCGCAATTCTTTTTCAACTCAACTCACAAACAAACAATAAAATATATTAGGATTAGGCTATTCTTCCGTCACCGTTAACTCTCCACTTCCAGCGAGTCATTTGGAGGGTGGAGTGATAATTCAATACTGTACATTGTTGCCAAATCTAAAGGCGCACACATAAATTTTGTAAACTAAAAACCCGGCTGTGAGGGTCCTTCACTTTCGGGTCGGGTCTGGGTCTGGGTCAATTTTAAAATTCACTTTCAGGTCCGAGTCCGGGTCCGGGTCCGGGTCTTTTTTCTAATTCACTTTCGGGTTAAACCCGGGTCTGAGTCTGGGTCTGGGTCCAACCTGCCAGCCCTGCTAGGAAGTATAGACATGGCTTAAATGTCATTAAATAAAGTTCTACAATTATGCAACACCTTTATTATCATTTGCCTAATTACTGATCCAAACGATAAAGCTGTACTGTAAAAATAGTGCATTAAGTTTAAAGACGTATCTAAACACTTATCTTTTTCAACTCTTTTTAAATACGTTTAAGGTTAAATATGCTTTAAGTTCCTATGTACTTCTGAACGCGTTTAGAAGATTTACATGTTTGATACAATGACACAATATTATGACCCATGTAATATGATACCAAAGTAAATAAAAGACAATAATTAAATTTCAGAGCTGTTTTTGACGAAACAAGAAATATGTTTACACGAAGAAAACTTAGAAAATTTACAACTTACCTTTACAAACTGACTTTACTAAATTTAACATTAGCTTATCAGACATAGTGTGACGAGGATACGCGGGGTTCCCACAGACCTTTCAAAATAAAAATCACCGACTTTTTTCACTGACATTTTCATGATTTTCACCGACATTTATCAAACAAATATTTCAATAATTCTACTGTAATTATCTTCCTACATCAAATTTCTTTTCTAATAAGAAAATGGATGACTGGTTTGGCACCCTGAGCAGTCTGGATTTGGTTTGCAATATTTTGGAATTGACAGTGAGGCGACAAGCGCTTTGTATTTTTTGTAAACCAAGATAACATGGGTCAATCCCAGAATAGGCACCTGATGTGCCTCAATCCCAGATGAAGCACCTGCGTTCAACCTCAATCCCAGAATAGGCACCTTGCAAGGAATTAAATAAAAAAACCCTGATGATTACAAAATTTATTGTTTATACAAAGTTTATTACAAATGTAATAAAGGCAAAGTTATAAAAGGTTTAAAGTGGTTTAGTGAATAAAGAAAAATTTTAGATATTATAATTCCTGCAATATGAGCCCGAATGTTTCTGAATCCATCTGAAGCAAATCTATCTTGCCACATAAATTGGTATAGATATAGGTTAGGTTAGGTTAGGTTAGAGTTGATTTTTTCAAATATTGATAAAAACAATGAAATTATATCTCTAAAAACTGTTTATATTTTTTTCTCCTCAATCCCAGATTAAGCACCTGTGTTTTGCCTCAATCCCAGATTAAGCACCTAAAAATGATTTCAGGTGCCTATTCTGGGATTGATCCGATAACATTTATTGAATGTATGTGTGGCCTCCTCCTCCTCCTCCCCCTTTTAATAGCCACATTTATCCTCGCCCCTTGAAAATTTTGGATCACCTGAAGATCAGGGCCCCCAGCCTTCTTTAGTTAACCTTATAAGGCTAACTAACGAAAATATCACGACTTAACCTAACCAATCGTCAAGGGCGTACAGTTGACCTAACGATTGGTTAGGTTAAATCGTGATATTTTCGTTAATTAGCCTTATAAGGCTAACTAACGAAGGCTGGGGGCCCTGAGCTTCAGGTGATCCAAAATTTTTAGAAAACATTTTATGGAGAAAGATATAAACCAAGGCTTATAAATTAATAATAGCTTCCCTCTACACCATTTAAATGAAGTAAATAAAAACATACAAGTAATAAAGTCTAGTATTATAGGAACGCATAAGAGCATATTATTAGAAAGCAACATTGTCAACCATATATTATATGGTTACTCAACTAGTTTCCTTTGGGAATGAAAGGAGTAAATGATTAAATGTAATAACTTCCTCCTACAACACAGAAATCAACTAATTCAAAACGTAAGAGAAATACAGCACAGGCTAGTATAGGAAGACAAGATCATAGAGAAAAATTGCCAATCTTATCGTTATAATTAACTAGTTTCCTTTGGCATTGACAAGACTATATCACAATGTTTTATGCTTCCAAAATTAAATGCTGTCCTAATTCTTAAGTTTCTTCAACTTATTTTCAAGATATGATATTGTTTCTGAACACATTCATCATTTCCTTCACTTCAACAGACCTTTTGCGAGCTGCATTTGACTTGGCGATGAGCTTAATGTTTTTCTTGTCTTCAGGCTTAAGTGATAAATTGTCAGCTTCTTCATCTAACTTCTCGAAGGAGTCCATTAGTTTGATCTTTTTCTCTTTAGACTGATTTAGCTCTTCATAGATTTGTTTCGTTTTCTCTCTACATCATCCGTTTGTTTGACTTTCTTTCGGTCCGCTAAGTAGTCTTGAATATTTTTGTCGAGCTGCTCTACAATACATAAGCATTTGCTTATCCACAGTAATCTGTGACACATCCAATGAACCTTCAGCTTTCATGCTGCTCAAAACTCCATCACACACTGTTCTCTGACTTTCAATAGTTTTCTCTATCATATTGGGAGCAACCACATTACTATTTACACTGAAACCTCTTTCAACCGATGACTGACGATGGAATAGCAAAAAAAACATTTGAAACAGCTTCCACAGTTCGTTAAATTCAGGTTTATCCCCGATTACTTCTGCATAAAGTACCGTACATCCAGTCGTTTGCTCGTAGTGAAGTTATACTTTTTGAATTCGACTCTGTGCTCCAGTTTCACAAGCTTGACAAAATTTTTGTACTGCTCCAGAATGTTTATTTGCAATAACTTCACTCATCAAGGATTCAAATTTCATTTTACTTGAATTCGGATGATTTTCATTTAGCATACTCTTATATGCTAAACATAAATAATAAAATCCCTAATTACACAGCGACCATTGAGCCACTGGGTCTTTTCCGTTTAGGGGCTAGCAGCGAATTTTAATGAAAATCGGTATACTAATGTAGTTTTGGTCACTGATTTCAAAAATAACTTTCTTTTTTTTTTGGAGAAATGAAAAACAAACATGTTAGAGCACTTTAAATAATTAATGTGTTTTAACTAGCTTAAACTAGTTACAGAGGATTGTATTAAATTTAGCCAGATTCACAAACTGCTACTGTTTATGAAAAAGTGCTCTAAGTGTGGGAAAGTGTGTTCCTTTGATAAAATACCCAGTTCTTTCGCTGCCAAAAGAGTCGGTCAAACGGTAAAAAGTGCAACTTTACGAAGAATACATTTTTTGAAGGATCCCGGCAGATCTGTAAAAGTAGCAGAAAAAAAAAATCAAGAATTAATGCCCGGTTAGGTCAATTTAATGCCCGGTTAGGTCAACTGTACGCCCTTGACGATTGGTTAAGTCATGATATTTTCGTTAAAAATACATTAATTATTTAAAGTGCTCTAACATGTTTGTTTTCCATTTCTCCCCCAAAAAAAAGAAAGTTATTTTTGAAATCGGTGACCAAAAACTACATTAGTATACTGATTTTCATTAAAATTCGCTGCTAGCCCCAAACGGAAAAGATCCGAGCCACTTTGCTACATACAGATTCTATACATTTGATTTAACTTTCAATTTCTTTTCACTGACATTTCACTGACATGTAGAGTTGCAAAATTTTCACTGACAAAATATTTTTGGAGCAAGTGTAGTTTACGTCCCCCGAGCAAAAGGGGACACAAACTAGAGAAGGTCAAAGTTGGGGAACGTAAACTACACTAGGATCTTTAGGAGACATCTTTTAAATGAATCCATCAAATAAAACGTTAAAAGCAAAAAACTTCACTTTTTCTACGTGAAAGTCACAATATGATAATAAAAACCCACTCTAATAGACAGAGTTTATTTCCACAACAGTTTCGATGCCCACTGGCATCCTCTTCGGGTGGATACAGAAAAACGAATCCACCAGAAGAGGATGCCAGTGGGCATCGAAACTGTTGTGGAAATATACTCTGTCTATTAGAGTGGGTTTTTATTATCAAAACGTTAAAACTAACGAAAATATTACGACTTAACCTAATCAATCGTCAATATATACATATATATAACGTTTTATTTGATTAGGTATACGCGGACAAAATTGGAAACGCAAACTACACTAGGATAATGTAGGGGAACGTAAACTACACTAGGCACCACAGGGGGACGTAAATTACACTTGCTCCATATTTTTTTCAGTGACATTTCACTGACTTTTCAAGTTGTGGGAACCCTGATACATCGTGGCCACGTCACAACACCGCTTCCCGTTAAATCAGCGAGTTTAAGTAACGGTGGGTTTGTTTGGTAGTTGCCAGTTGGGCCAGTGGCCGTCTTTTGCGTTCAAGAGGAGGTTAAACAACCCTAAAACATTATATTACTTTTCAAAATTTGAGGGAAACCTAAATATAGATTTATGGAACTCAAAATATGCAATAACTTAGATCCATAAGTTACCAAACTGAAATATGTATTTATTTCGGAATTCATCTATTCGACTCCATTGAACCTTTCATAACTAATTATAATAATATAATAATCAGTAATAAACTTGCCTTAAATTCTTGAATTTCTATGAAGCAACAACCTTCACATCTCTCCCTTTAGACTAAACAATTTGAATCGAAATTAATAGAACTAGTGCGCATGTGCAGTCAGACCAGTGCATTAATAATAGGGTAATGAAGGCGTATTTAAAAAATTGCGGGGTTGCAAAGTAACTTCTTCCTCTTTACACTGCAAGTGCTGAACTACTGTAGACACATTGACTGGATTTTCTGCATTTGTACTAACATAAATATAATTTAACTAATTAAACAATTTAAATTATTTTCTATCATGACGCATATAGACTCCCGATGTTCTTTCTTTGATTGTTTTCTGGAAACGCTGCGTGACGTAAGTACTTCCTGAGTACCAAATATATTTATGTCCTTTCTCTGTCTATTTTGGACTACAATATTGAGGTATTAAAAAAAAAAAAGTTCGGAGTCACTCGTGTACCTTCTGGAAGTATTGAGAAGTTTGATTTTCCGTTTTCCTCAACCCTGCCCTCGTTTCAAATGACTGCAAAGAAATGAACACCAAATCTCAACTGATTCGAAATATATTTAGAGGTTGCTAGAATATGAACAATATACAGTATATAAATCATGCAGGAAAAATTACATAATTCCTATTCATTAATAAACTTAGACACTAACAACCTGTTTGATCAATTGGTACAAAAAATAATAGCGAATACAAATGATGGGACTCATGAAGACACATTACTGCAGAAAATTTGCTTTAGAGGATGTAGGATGTAGTTCATCTTTTGTAAGTGTAGAGTTGAACTGTTTAATCAATGCTATGCCTCTCTCTGCCCAATCATTAACAACTTTCATCTCAATCGCCTTTCCTTGTAAATATTTGTAGACACTGCTGCTCTCCCAGTTGTTTGGATGTTTGTGAAGAAATTCTTGCGATAGTTCTTTTCCATTTTTAGCCAGAACGTCGAAAATGTCTGATGTCTTCTCTGTCACAGAGAACGATAGAGTATTTTCTGGTTTGAAACACTTTGCATTTAGGCGCTTGAGTGACTTGGCTTTTACTGGTCTAGTGAGGTTTGCAACCATCTTTAGTTTTTCATTAACAGCTACGCGTTTGTCAAAGAACGAAAGTCCCACAATTTCTTCTGATAAATACCAGAGATGATGTTTGAATGCATTACTAGCAACATCAGCTAGTGACTTATTGGGATAGTCCCACAATGAAGATAGAAGAGCTAAATCATTTCTTGGGGCTTTTATTGCCATTGGTGCTTCATGCCAGCACTTTGCATAAATGATTGTAATGAACAAGCACATTTCCTGCAAATTGTTCTCTTCCCGCGCCACATGGGAAAAGTGTGTTTCTAGCAACCCTTAATTATGGTTCAAAAGGGTTCAAATTTTTACTGTGACTTCCTTTATCAATGTGGAACATGGGCGGCCTTGAGAAGAATCATATTTTACAGTTTTATATTTTTCCATTTGAAATGTGTGATAGCAGCAACTATACGACTGAACAACGCATACTGGATTCTTGGTTTCTCTTTTATAGTTCCTGTTGTGAACAGTTTCTTTCCCATCTTAACAGGGTCCTTGAATCAGTCCAAGAAGTCTGCACGAATATTTTCATTGGTTTTGCCAGTATGTGGTCGCTCATGGACCCAGGTACTAGCCAATATGCGTCATTCAATCGTATAGTTGCTGTTATACATTTCGAATCAATCTAGATATTTTCGCCGCCGGACTTTTCGCCGCCGGACTTTTCGCCGTAGGAATTTTCGCCGCAAGGAATTTTCGCCGCAAAGAATTTTTGCCGCAAAATATATAATTTGTATAGATATATAAATATAAGCCTACCAAATTTTCTGAACTCTCTAATACGTCGGGTTTGGATGACTTGGAAATTTTCATTTATTCATTCTCTTAAATAAGTGATTTCATGTACAGGGTGGGCCGTAAGTTTCCATACATAGGAAAAATAAACATTTTTTTATGGACAACCATTTTTATTTATATAATATGATCTACATGGTTGCCATTGTTTTGAAAACACATTTCAATACGTGTTCCCCACTGTTGATGAACACGCATTAGCACAGTTGACGTTATGCTTGTAATGGCGTTGGTGATGCGTTCCTTTAGATGATTTATGTCTCGTATCTTTTCCTGATACACCATGGCCTTCAAGTGCCCCCAAAGATAGAAATCAAGGGGGGTGAGATCTGGGGATCTGGGAGGCCACTCCACAGGACCACGCCGACCAATCCAAGCATCCGGAAACTGCTGATCCAAATACCGACGCACGTGAAGACCATAATGAGGTGGAGCTCCATCTTGCTGGAAGTAAACTGGGAAGTTACCTTCCTCGTTTAGCAGGGATGGGAAAATCTCTTCTTGCAACATGTTAAGATACCTTTCGGCATTAAGATTTCCACTGACAAAAATTGGTCCAATAATTCTGTCACCCCATATCCCGGCCCACACCATCACTTTACCGGCACCTTGCATCTTCGTCGGACTCAGCCAGTTAGGGTTAGCATTACTCCAATAACGTATGTTTTGCCGATTAACCTCTCCATTGACGTAAAAATTTGCTTCATCAGTAAACAAGATCTTACGTCAAACGCATATTCTTAGGGTATCTGAAACATAAAAACAAACGTTTAATTTTTCCTATGTATGGAAACTTACGGCCCACCCTGTACTTCAAAGGTTTTGAACCCTTAGGTTTTTAAAAACCATTTTTGATGGTTTAAAGTGATACTGCACATGCAATAACAGATACTCAAAGTTTTATAAAATCGTATTGGAAGTGTGAAATAAAAAACTGCAAGGCAAGAGTGCATATAATTTTAGAAAGTGACGCTAAAATAGTAATTTGCAAAACATTTGGTGAGCATAGTCTTATCTGCAAACCCATCAAAGCCTAAAGTGTACGCCACAATAGCAAGTATGAAAACGACTGCTACTAACTCCCAATTATCTGCAAGATCACTAATTGCCGATGCCTCTGCAAGCCTAGATGATGCAGGTTGTTATCTAATGCCATCAATTGCAACTTCATCAAGAAATATTAGAAAATGGAGGCAAAAGAATATGGATATGTTGCAAAAGTACATAATAGAACGTAAACTACGCTAGGATCTTTAGGAGACATTTTTTAAATGAATCCATCAAATAAAACGTTAAAACTAACGAAAATATTACGACTTAACCTAACCAATCGTCAACTTATTTTTTATTTTTTTAAAATTCTTTTGCGGCGGCGAAAATTCCTTGCGGCGAAAATTCCTTGCGGAGAAAAGTCCGGCGGCGAAAGTTCCGAACGCGATTTCGAATGGGTCTGAAAGAAAAACGAAAATCAGATAGTATTTTACTGGGATGACGAGACACTGTGGACACCCTATACTTAAAATGAACAGTTTTTAGAACGTTCAGAAACGACGATAATAATATTAACCAATGCTAATTTGTATGTTCGTACGATTGCAACCTTTAAAAAAGTTGAAAACAGCACATTTCATTTTCATTTACGGACGAGCTACAAGGTCCTTTATTAACCCACTTTACTAAATAATTCGTAACTCAGGAAGACATTCATTCCTACTGGACCAGAAAAAAACCTAAATGACTTATCCCTCAATAAAGATTGCCTCATCCCAGTTATCAACTTATTTTGTTGGACTGAAATTATGGAATCATTTAAGGATTGATATTAAAAATACCTCTCATGAAGCTCCATTTTTAAAATAAAATTATTTCTCTTTATAAATTAATGTTGCATGATCGATTTTTGTATTAATGTTACATGATTTAGACTGCTTCACTCGTTTAATATAATAATATCCATTTTGTTTTCGTGTTTTCGAAACTATTTAATATTCTTATATTTGGGATATTTTGTATTTCATTATGCAATCCTGCACGTCAAATCCCTATAAAATGATACGTGTTACTATTCAAATTAATATGAGAGCCCAGTAAAGCCAAAATCTTATTATAGGGCCAAATTGTTGCGCAATAAATATTAAAAAAATTCCAAGTTATAATTATTTACTTTATCACTAGTTTTATAAATGTAGGAATATGTATGTAAGAAATCCCATGTGGGTCTTGCTAAATGAATAAAGTTATCCCTTTCCCTTCAAAAGATATCCTGTTTCTAACATTATTCTATTCGCTTAACCCATTAGTGCCTATTGGTAGAATTTCCTACCAACAAAATTGTGTCATTATTGCATAACGTTTTCTCGTATTCACGTGATCCTCGATACGAGTCATTGATATACTGTAGATTGCGTCATATCAACGACTCATACCGAAAATCACGTGAATACGAGAAAAAGTGCTGCAATAATGACAATTTTGTTGGTAGGAAATTCTACCAATGGGTACTAATGGGTTAACACTTTATCCACGTAAGTAATTAACGCAACATTCAACAAGAAAGACGACTTTTACCCAATCGTCGCAAAGGAAGTTTTAATTTTTAAAATTTTGGATTAGAGCTCCTGGTTCATGAGCTCATAGACCCAGGTACTAGCCAATATGCGTTGTTCAATCGTATAGTTGCTGCTATCACCCATTTCAAATGGGTCTGAAAGAAAAACGAAAACCAGTTAGTATTTTACTGGAATAACAAGACATTGTAGACACCTTCTACATTCATATAATTCACTGATCAATATAAGAAACTTTTAAAAAGTTATAATGATAATAAAAACCGTCTATTCTCCTTTAAATAACTTCATAAAATGGATACAAATTCGGTTTGTTTAAGTTCACAAATCAAATTTTACAGTGTGTGTGTGTGTGTGTGTGTGTGTGTGTGGTGTGTGTGTGTGTGTGTGTGTGTGTGTGTGCTTGGGATTGTTTAAGTTCCTTCGTAACGGCAAAGTTCACATGTTTTATATGGAGTAGCTTTAAGGTTTCATTCGGCAATATTATAAAGTATTAAAACCCAGTGCCGGTGTCCGTAGCTCATTGGATAATACCGTTTCCGATAGACAAAATGAAGACACTGAGGTCGGGGGTTCGAATCCCGATAATGCTAGTACTAATAATACAGAAATTAGTTGGTCTGAGCTCCGTGCCAGTTTCTGGCCCTCCTGACTGACTGTTAATGTTATACCATAATATTATACAGTACTCTTACGTATAGAATATATAAGCGTCCGAGTTATAAACTCAATCAAAATACACTACAGTGTGTCCGAAAGTCCCTCGACATTGAAATTATTTATTATTCACTGTAGGTGTTGCATGTGGATTCTCTGAAGATGTTTGTACATTGAAATGATATATGATAGACCTAGTAACGTTTCGTACAGCTTTCCTATCGGTACGTGATTAACATTGAGGTGTTCAAGTGTTGGCTGTTGTAAAAGTCAACACTCTGGTTGTTTAATCTTTCGTTCAAGTTGAAAATGGGTTACTTATATATATATATATTAGTGGTGGACCGGATATCCGCATCATTTTTAACATCCGCACTTCTGACTGCGGATGTTATGCGGATATTACCTCTAATAAATTATGCAATTTACAATTAAATTAGCTTATAAAGTAGCTTATAAGGCCCAGTCATGCACATTTCATGTAAAGTATTAATTATTAATGAACAAACAAATATATAAACCTCAAAATATAAATACCTGGTAACACAGAAAATTGAATGGAACTTGTTTCATTGAATTTTCTGTGGCTGAAACTCTTGAGAAAGTTATCATTTTTATCATAATGAAAACATTAATATTAATTTTAATTCTTATGCATTGCCTGCCATAATAGTAATATCACGAAATTTGAAAAATTATGTCATATATTCATAATTCTATATTATATTGATAGATTAACTAAATATCCGCATCCGCGGATATTGAAATTAAAGATCCGCATCCGCAGATGTTGAAAAACTGACATCCGGTCCACCACTAAATTATATATATATATATATATATATATATATATATATATATACAGGGTATTTCAGGAGGAAAGGTCAATACTTCGCGAGGTGATAGTATCGGTCATTGTGAGAAAAAAAGTTCATATGAACATGTGTCTAATTCTAAATGGTACGGAGATAGAGCTGTTTGAATCTGATGCGCGCGCAGCTCTTCCTACCCCCGCGGTGGTCCCATTCAATGGCCACCAAGGTCTCCAGACCTCTCTCCGTTAGATTATTGTTTGTGGGGGTGGATGAAAAGTAAAGTTTACCAAAGAAAGGTGGATACACGAGACGAATTGCTCGCGCGCATTTTGGATGCTACTGCCCGCATAAAGGAACGTCAAGATCAACTCAGACGAACAACACGCGATTTTCGCACACGAGTTGCAAAGTGCATTGCATTGAGGTTGACGGTGGGATTTTCGAAAACGTATTGTAAACTGTAACAAATTTGGGTACTTGTGGGTTATCTGTCGCCACTTTTTAATATTTTTTTTATTTATTTATTTTTATATATTAAGAGAAGAGGATTCTTTATACTGTACGGCATTGACGATTGGTTAGGTTAAGTCGTGCTAGTTTGGTTAAATACCGTTTTATTTAACCAAACTAGCACGACTTAACCTAACCAATCGTCAATGCCGTACAGTATAAAGAATCCTCTTCTCTTAATATATAAAAATAACTAAATAAAAAAAATATTAAAAGTTTTTTATTTAACCAAACTAGCACGACTTAACCTAACCAATCGTCAATGCCGTACAGTATAAAGAATCCTCTTTTAATATATAAAAATAAATAAATTAAAAAAATATTAAAAAGTGGCGACAGATAACCCACAAGTACCCAAATTTGTCATTTCTGTATCTGATACCATTCAAAATGCCAATGTTTAAACATTAAATGTTAGAAACAGTAATTGGTTTCTCTTTCTTGATTACCATTAACAATGCTTTTGTATTTGTAGATTCAAACAGCTCTATCTCCGTAACCATTCAGAATTAGACACATGTTCATATGAACTTTTTTTCTCACAATGACCGATACTATCACCTCCCGAAGTATTGACCTTTCCTCCTGAAACACCCTGTATATATGGGATTGAACTCAGAATGGTCCCCTAAGGTTCTTTCATGATACACACAGACCGTGCATGGAACAAGGAACTCTTCTAGGAAAATTAAATCCACTATTATCCACTATATAAATCCATATAATATATATACCGGGTGGACGAAAAAACCTGGACACTTGTTTTTCCTACAAATTTCAAACTAGTGAAGCTAATACACCCAAATTAGTACAACATGTAACCAATAGTATAGTTATCATGTGCTAAAAATTTAAATGGAACTCATATAAAACTTACCCTATTGAAATCGATGTTGTATTGGCCCCCCCATTTTCTTGAATTACGGCCAGTACTCTCCTTTTCCACTGATCTATGGATGACTTGATTTCGTCTTGGGACACCATAGGCCAAACAACCTCAATTCTTTGTCTAAGTGCTTCCAGGTTTGAAAATGGCTCCCTGCGACCATGGTACACCAATGACTTCAGCTCATTCCACACGAAGTAATCCAGAGGATTTAAGTCAGGAGAATTTGGTGGCCATTCTTCACTTTTTATGAATTCAGGAATGTTTGCCATCAAAAATTCTTGGGTTGCCTTGGCTGAATGAAATGGTGCATTGTCTTGAACAAATATAAAATCTTCGTTCGGGTACAAGTCTTGGCATTCCGGTAAAAGTTCTCCGAGGTGTTCAATGTAATTTTGCGAGTTCATTTTTGTTTTCTGTGGATCAGTAAAGAATAATTTGGTTTTTCCATTGTAAGAAATCTCGTTGTTTGTTTCGTCAAGTTAAGTTTTTTATAATTAAGAAACGGCCAAAGATAATTAACTGACGTTTTCAGCACATGATAACCATACTATTGGCTACATCTTGTACTAATTTGGGCGTATTAGCTTGACTAGTTTGAAATTTGTAGGAAAAACAAGTGTCCAGTTTTTTTCGTCCACCCGGTATATATATTATATAAGGTACCCCATGTTTGGTTTAATTCATATGTTACAAAGTATGTGACAAATTTCTACGACACCATTTTCGCGAAAAATTATTTACGTTCGGCAATCATCGAATTTACAGTTCAAGATGGCGTATTCTTCAACTCGGTGTGTTTATTGTGAAGCATTATTTCCAAATAATGAGTAATGAGCAAATGCAACGTGATTTTAAATCCCAAAGAGACTGATGAAATTGTCTTTCACATCTGTATACCTTCGAATTTTTTCATTAGTCTTTTTTTAATGCAGAAGGAGGGGTGAGAGAGTCGATTGAAAAACAAAATATATATATGTTAACCCCTCTGTCTATGGCCTTGGGCGGTTCGAGGTTGGCGGGGGTTCTGGTTAGCTGGCAGCAACGGATTTGTTACCTTGGAGTAGCTGGTACAGTGTAGGGAATCGCAGTAGTTTTTCTTATACTACTCTCCGATTTCTTCTTGTAGGGGATCGGAGGATTCTGTGACGCTTACTAAATTCTCTAAGGGTTCTCCGATTCTTCTTGTAGCGTATCGGGAAATTATTTTTCTCTGTTTTAAGACTAAGTTCTCCGAAGAAAGCGAGGCTCGAAGGAGAAGACAAAGATATTCTCTTACTGTAGTTTACTGCTAAAATGTTACGGGTAATGCTCAGCCTCTAACTCAGATCAGACAGAATCAGAATAAATCATTGGAGAAATTCTACACATTATATAG
The DNA here is from genome assembly GCA_023014485.1 of Bathynomus jamesi. Taxonomy (NCBI): domain Eukaryota; kingdom Metazoa; phylum Arthropoda; class Malacostraca; order Isopoda; family Cirolanidae; genus Bathynomus; species Bathynomus jamesi. The sequence goes on along the minus strand of JAJOZX010012370.1, from coordinate 88,527 downwards.
GCCTACTTAAATTTTAGTGACCATTATTATTTAATGCTGACCTGTTTTGTTTTTTATTCTCAATAGGCTGAATTATTTTGCAAGATATTTAAAGATAAGGTAAGTATTTTAGCTGTAGCAATGTCTAGACAGATAAGTAAGATATTTGAAGATGAAGCCATATTTTTTTATTTTAAACCGCATATTGACAGATCTGATGTTATCATAATCTGCCGAGTTAACTAAAAATGGAAATTGAAATATGCATTTTATTATGGATTAAAATTAAACATGCATATGAGCCAAAATTAAATGCTTAAAATTTAAAATTAAGTGTTAATCAAGACATGACTTCATCTTTTACAATGAAGAGAGAATGTATAAAGAAAATGAACATTGCAGAATTTAACATGATTACATTATTAAGCTAAATCTAAAAAAATGATTAGGTAATTTAAAAAGAAATAATTCATCAATTATTCCCTTGGTTAACCTTGTTTGGCTTCCACCCGAATTGCTCATTCTGACGAAGGTCACGCTTGTTGCTCCACCTTAGACCTACAGTTTAACGTGGAATCCGAACCACGACCCACCACGGGCGATCAGAAATTACAGTCCTCGCCCGGATCTGATCTTACGACCTCGCGATCATCAGCCCAGCGTCTTAACCACTAGGCTACCCAGGGTACCCATTTATCTACCAACCAATTTTTTTTGTGTGGAAGGATGAACAGCTGGGTTTGCTGCGTGCCGCCTGCCGTCACTGAGTCTCGATCCCGGGGTCGATGGATTCGTAGTAAGCGATGCTAACTACGACACTACCGAGGCGTATCCCTTACATATACTGTTTGTGTGTGTGTGTGTGTGTGTATAGAGACCAGTGTTGCCAAATGCAGGGATTTATCCCTAAATTTAGGGTTTTTTACATGAAAAAGTGATAGGGATTTTTTTCATAAAAACATGGAAAATTTAGGGATTTTTAAAGAAGTATTTCTACAGTAATCAGTAATTTTAGTCACTTCTTGAATTTTATTTAAAAAAAACAATTTATGTGGTTCAACAAAATATTTATGAAATATTTTCTATGATACTGCATTATAATTATACATGAATAATTAACTTTATTTGGTAAAATTATATTAGTTGGCAAATTCAGTTTTGTTCACTTCGACGCTTCAGCTAATTGCTAATTCTGAGAAGTTTAGTGTTTGGCGTTTGTTTTGCACTTTTGCTCGTAATATTTTGTAATATCTCTAATTATAATGTAAAATTCTGAAGTGGTAAAGTGTGTAAGTTTCTAATTATAATTTTCATTAATAATTTATGATGGCAGAACTTTCCAAAAAGAGAAAATATGAACAAAATCATTGCAAAACGTGGGAGCTTGAAAACGATTTTAAAGGATGGCTTACTGCAAGCAATAAAGGAAAGAGGTTCAGTTACTGTAAGTGTTGCGATATTCATTTAATATCCGGCCGATCTGAACTTTGGCGTCATAGTAAAACTGCAAAGCATGTTAAAAATGTATCGACTTTAACACGCCAGCCTTTACTAATGTCTCTCCCAAGAGTGTCAGGTGCATTCAACTCACAATAAAAATGGCAAAACAGCAGAAATTAAGCTTGTTGCATTTGTTGCTGAGCACAATATATATATAGGGATTTTTGGGTCTATTCAGGGATAAAATCTAGGGATTTTTAAAGAGTTATATATGGCAACACTGGTAGAGACCGATCGGAAATTCCTTTCCTCGCCGTTCTCAAACATCATGGAATCAAAACAAAGGCTATAAAACTCAAACAGGTGGACATGAAACAGGCCTACGGAGGAAACAGATTTTTTTTGGTATTTCCAGAAATGCCCACCAGAGGACGTCACCAAGACCTATAAAATGCGAGTTCTTTCTCAAATCACTTTCGCTTCCATTTTCTTGTTTTTGTCGTTACATCTCGCTTTCAGCGCCTTCGTCAGTAACACCACTCGTCACACCACCCGCTCTCCGGCGAAGGCCAGAGAGTGGCCCGCTGTTCCCTCAAGGCTCCGGCCGAGCATACACGAAGTCTATCATCAAGTAAGGCCCTATACAATTTATTTTTCTGTGTTTAAATGAAGAAGACCAAGACATCGGATCTCGGTATTCTTTGTTCTTTAAAACAGATTAACAGATTAACAGATCCAGATACGAAGGGGTCGAATATATTTTTTCATAATATAAGTTCTGTAAAATGTTCAGTCTTAACTACAAAAGTCATAATACGGAGTACGTATAAAATATAACCCTCACAAAAATAAAATCGAATAGGCCTATCGAATCTCGGGTAAAAAAAAAAAAATCAGCAAGATTAGAAACGGAGCTGTTGTATGGTCACTATACCTCAACTATACTTAAGCTCGGGTAAATTTTAGCCGCACTATGTTTAAAATGATCTATTATACTAGAGACAAGTTTTTACTTTAGACTCCGGATAAAATTGGACAATCTTTGGATGATAAATGTCCGAGAGTGAGATTTGCGAATGTGTTTGACAGATGAAATAAATTTTGTCTCATGTAATTAAAAATATTCACACGCCATTCCTCTTACAAACGAGTCACTCTTTCATGCAGTTTATAAATGACGGTAAAGTAAAATTTATTTATATTTGAAAGGAGTTTGTCGTTTCCATGGAAACAAAAATTGTCGTATATCAAAATGAAATTTTAATTAAAAGCGCAGATGCGACCGTGTTACGCAAGTTTTACTTAGTAAAATTACTTTAAAATTTTAAAGTACAAAGGGTTGACGAAAGTAAATAGACACCACGATGATTGTCCTCTAGAACCACGCTTCTCAAACTAGGGGTCGCGTAAATATTATTGGGGGTCGCAGAAACATTTGAAAATTTTTTTTTTTTCATAAATATACAGTTAGTACCTATTTTTTATGACATTGAGTGAAGGGTCGCGAAAAAATTTGTCTGATCCAAAGGGGTCGCGAGTGAAAAAAGTTTGAGAAGCCCTCCTCTAGAACAAACGGCAAAGCTCATCAATGAAATGCCAGAACGTGTGTCACTTTTACATAAAAAGGAAAGGGGAAAACAACACGATTTTAAATATATTCATTCAATAAATCTGTTATTATTTATCGACTTTTATTATCAAATAAAAAAAACTATGGAAAAAAACTCAAAGGTGTCTATTTACTTTTGTCAAGATCCCCTGTGTTTATACAATTTCCTTTTTTTATCACCACGACCTGAATGCCTGTTTCATATCCCTTCCTATATCGAGTTTACTCGGCATCGAATTATCAAGTGCATTATTTTTTTAACTTAATCACGGGTGACAGAATGATCAATCTACCCATGCGTCATATACAAAATTTAAAAAAACCCTGAAGGCAGTGTGGTAATTGCACTGAAACGTTAGTTATCGTGCATGATTAAGTTTATATATATATATATATATATATATATATATATATATATATATATATATATATATATATATTTTTTTTTTTTTAATTATGAGTAAGACAGCCAAGTGCTTTCAGCACATGTTTAATTATTGTAATACATTTATGAATGTTTTTATTCATTTACACACTTTTAATACATATATATTAGCCTCTCTGGACAAGAAATTCTGGCTCTGCCCCTGTATATGGCGTCGGTGGTGTAGTGGTTAGCATCGCTGACTACGAATCCATCGGCCCCGGGTTCAATTCCTGGTGACGGCAGGCGGCGTGCAGCTAACCCAGCTGTTCATCCTTCCATACAATAAAAATTGGTTGGTAGCTAAATGGGTACGATGGGCACCCTGGGTAGCCTAGTGGTTTAGACGCTGGGTTGCTGATCGGGAAGTCGTGAGATCGACTCTGGGCAAGGACTTTGTAATTTTTCAACCAAGGTAATATACAGTCAGGGCCGGATTAAGACCTTTAGAGGCCCTAAGCACTTAAAAGATTTTGGTGCCCCATATATATGTAATTCAAAATATAAACAAAAATAAACCATAAAATAAAATTTTATTTTTTGAAATGAAACAAAACTTACAGTAAGATGGAAAATAATGTTATTTTTGTATACTTCCACTTCATTTATATTTGAAAAGTTTTCTCCTACTTTTTTTAATTGCAAAGTCTTTGATCAGATCCTCAAAACTAATCTTACGTAACACATCTGCTTCTATACTTAGTAGAGATAAGGCATCCAGCCTGCCTTGTTGCATAGTTGTTCTGTTGGTATTTTTAATATACTTCAACTGAGAAAATGAACGCTCAGCTGAGCAATTTGTGACCATTAATGTTAAAAATATACGAAAGGCAATTCAAACAATGAAAAAAAATAAATACTATATATGAATATATAATTCAGTTTTCAACAGCTTATAGGCTATAAGCCGCGATTATAATAGTATAATAAATCCATGGTAAATCCGACAATGGAAAATTTCTGTGGTGCCCCCCTTCCCTTGATGCCCTAAGCACGGGCTTATTTTGCTTAATGGTTAATCCGGCCTTGTATACAGTATACACCGTCGTTCAAACTCACCTAAAGTAATCTAAAGTAAGTATATTTACTTTAGATTACTTTAGGTGAGTTTGAACGACGGTTCAAGATCGACCCGACCTGCGGTCAACCCCTCTGCTGAAATATATACACACACACACCTTTGGTTAGCTTCCGCCCGAATTGTTCATTCTGACGAAGGTCAAGCTTTTCACTCCACCTTAGACCTACAGTTTAACGTGGAATCCGAACCACGCCCCATCAGCAGCACAGCGTCTTAACCACTAGGCCACCTAGGGTACCCATTTATCTACCAACCACTTTATTTTTTATTGTGTGGAAGGATGAACAGCTGGGTTTTGCTGCGCGCCGGCTGCCGTCGGGTCTCGAACCCGGGGCCGATGGATTCGTAGTCAGCGACGCTAACCACACCACCGAGGCGCATATATATATATATATATATATATATATATAGAGAGAGAGAGAGAGAGAGAGAGAGAGAGAGAAGAGAGAAGAGAGTTTATCTTTGACAAAACACAAATAGTGCCAGAAAAATTTTGCTGTACACTGATGACTACTAAACACCTTATTGGAATCGACTAAACTTTTGGAACAGATCTCGGTGCCCTCAATTAATATACTGTACAGTATATACAATTATACATATTACCCGAAATTTGTTTATTAGACACAAATTTTCAGTTTGTTTTTGAGGAGTGGAAATGGTTTTAAAAAACAGGAAATAAATTAAGTTAATTCGTAAATAACGAATTAAAACACTATGACAATTATGAGGAATGATAATATAAAGTGAGAAAATGGAAGCGAGCTATATTTAGGAGGCTTAGAAACGAAGAACGACCATGTTTTACCAAATGTACTCGCACTAATCTTATACTTCCAGTTTCAACAAGGAATCCTTTACTGCGCGCATTCCCTACGGATCTAAATATTTTTATATTAAAAAAAACAATTATTTTTCAGTCTTAAGTGGCTGTAAAGCCTTTAAGAGGTTGGGGCAAGGCGGATAATGAAGCTCAATAAAAGCAGTTGGTTTGATTTCATTTCAAAGGAAATGAATGACCTTTGGGTCAATTCTTGGCTCATTTCTTTTCTGAAAAATCATAAAATTTTTAGTTTTTTTTTGTCTGACGCACATTCTGAAGTTCATCAAGGCTTTATCTTTCCAGTGTGCCAGTGTATAGACCCTGGTGTATATTGTAACACACACACACACGTGTTTGGTCATCCACATCATACTAAATTTTACAAATATGCATGATGGACTGCAAGTGTGTGTGTATATATATATATATATATATATATATATATATATACTCAGGAGAATGGAGCCACCTTTGTTGAAACTCCTACACAAGTGGCTTTATTCTTGCAGGTGCTGTAATCTTCCAAACAAAACTATATACTCCAGTTTGTATTAGAACTTCAGAGCGAAATCAAGATCTCCTTTGAGAAATCATAGCATTGGTCGGGGGATTTCAACTTTATAGTTTCATAAGAGATCCGATTCTATAAGGAACTTTTCAGACTTCATTAACAGTTTTCAATCTAAAATGTATTTATTTATTTATACTGATTTTATTTATTATTATTATTATTATTATTTGCAAATTTAAAGTATCCTGCATCGACCTCCCTCATTTGTAGAACTATTGCATTGAGTTCTGTATCAGTACCAGCACCGTCCTTCAACCGACAGAACTGGCACTTCACGCACAGAATTGTTTACACAGTGTGTGTGTGTGTGTGTGTGTGTGTGTGTGTGTGTGTGTGCGTGGGCGTGGGCGCGCAGGGCCGCCGAGAGCTGCCACGGGCCCTGGGGAAGGATTGGTATCTGGGCCCCGCTGTTTACTCAGTATTTTATTATGAATGTTTTTTGTGTACGTAACAAGCAAACTGATTATATGTCCAAGTCACTATTCAAAACATACAGTATGAATAAACAACTCGGAGGAAAATGACCATTTTAATTTTCGAATCAATTATATTAATTCTATGCAGGCAAGATAATTGTTCACTGCAAAATTTTCATAATTAGAAATGTATTTTTTTTGCCTTCTCTCTAGCAAAGTAGTAAATGATTCTGATGAAATTTAAAGTACTGGTTAACAATTACAATAGATCCCAGTCGGTCTTGGGCATTGGTGGACCGCAGATAATATTTTATCCGTTCCAGTTTGACAATGATAATGTCTATAAAATGTATGTTCATTAATTATATTTCCTCTCTGTTATTTAATCAATTGCTTTATTAATATTTTTAGATTTTATCCCCCCCCCTCCTTCCGGGCCCCGGGGGTTTATCCCTGCTTCCCCGCCCTCTCGGCGGCCCTGTGTGTGTGTGTGTGTGTGTGTGTGTGTGTGTAGGCAACTAGGCATTAGTGAAGTCGATCGATTGTACAGAATAACACTGTTCAACAAAGTTTTTCTCCTTTTGATAGATGTGAGCGATTCTTATGTTCTTTTTTACGCTGATTACGAAAATAAAAACAGATTTTTTTTTCTATTATCCACAATTTGTTAGGGATTTGCAATTTAAAACCCTTTGAAATCGAGAGAGCATTCCTCAGTTTGCATCATAATACGAGATTTATTTAGTCATTTATTTTGTATAAAATCTTTATATCATGCATATTATTAATTATGTTTATATAGGGTGAACCAAATGTAGGTGGACAGTAAATGATAACGTTTATTTTGAGAATACATATTTAATTTTTTTGTATACTATAATACAAAATAAAATTTAAATAAATTTAGTTATAATATTTAATATAATATAACACAAACACCATAGTTATAATGAACACCATAGTTATAATATAATATAACACAAACCGTATTCAACCTACTGTCCACCTACTTTTGGTTCACCGTGTATATAATATATATAATATATACATGACGACAAGGATACACAATTTCAGCCACTTTCATCGGATGAACCTCATTTAATTTCTCAGTCAGAATTAAATAATCTTGTCAGAGTTGAATCTATCTAAAAATCAGACTCTTAGGTTCTAGATTAAAAGGGTGGAATCTCTTACAAAAGACTAAACATATCATTTCGTAAGCGTCAGACACACTTCATACAGGGTGTGAAACTCACCAAAATTTTCTGATGGCCCACAGGACCAGTGAGCTTGAAAATCTACTGACCCGTAAAGAAAACTACTGTCGCGCTCTGCTCACAATGTAACTGCAAAAAATTGAATGTTATGTGGCAATAAAATTTTAAACTTTAAGAGCTAAGAATCTCAGTGATGAGTGATGAGTAAAATGTTTGCTAAAGAAGAATTCATGGATTTTATTAAATTAAATTTTATACAAATAAATTGAACTTTCAAATAAATTGAATTAGGCGCCAATTTATTTAGACCAGGGGTCCCCAAAGTGGTCGATATCGACCCCCAGGGGTCGATAAGACATTTTCGGGGGTCGAAAATTCCTCGGGAGTCGATTGGGGGTCGATTAGAAATTGTTGGTCAAATCGGCATAATGTTTTGTGCCGAAAGCAAAAGTCGTATAATCTACAAATTGGCAACCCTGTGTCCACCCCGCTGACAGTTGTGATTGCGCCAATCAGAAAGCATTGTGAGCGTGACGTATTTTTCCGTGGATCTCGAAGCTAAATCACTACTCCAGAAGTTACTGAGGGTCGTATTTTTGAACAATGTAAATATTGTCAATAAGTATCCCAAACTTTGTGCAGCGGTAAACCCCTTTTTACTTGCATTCCCAAGTTCCTATATGGTTGAGGCTGGTTTTAGCCATGTAAATTCAGTCTTAACAAAGCAGAGGAACAAACTGAACATAGAAGAGCGTGGTGAGTTAAGACTAAAACTCACTAATTTACAACCAAATATTAGTGCTCTTCTCAAAGATCATCAACCACATCCCTCCCATTAAAGATGTCAGACGATCAATAAAAAAGGTAAAGTTGGTTTATTAAACTTTATTATAATATTTTACTATTATTGTATATTTTTATTTAGTTATTCTACTTAACTACGACTTATAGATTTTTATTAATTAAAAAAATTAAGGGGTCGATAAAAGGTCAAGGATTCCATGAAGGGGTCGACAGTCAAAAAAGTTTGGAGACCCCTGATTTAGACTTACCTACAGAAAGGTTACATTATATATTGTTGCTCTTATGAATAAATAAATAATGTTTCACATGTATTGTGCTTATTGTGTTTATCTGTGGTTTGTACTAGGCTTGCCAGCATAGCAGCAGGGTTAAAACATCGCTGGCCACTCGGACCAGCTGTCTCATGAAACTTACTGATCCGATGTGAAAACAACTGGTCTCGGGTCAACGGGCCAGCGGAAATTTCGCACGCTGACTTCACATCGTTTTTCTCTATGGAAAGTGATTTAGTGTATTATAATGATGTGAACGCTTTCATGGAGGTACTTGGCCGAGATCAAAATCCTAAGGAATGGAGGGTTTTTGTCGATTCATCAAAATTGAGTTTGGAAGCTGTACTATTGCACAGCGGTAATGTCTATCCTTCGGTTACGATTGCACCTAAAGTTCATATGAAGTAATCATATGACAATATGCAGTTACGTTTTAAAGATATTGACTATGATAAACACTCCTGGCATATCTGTGGTGATCTGAAAGTGATTGTGTATCTTAACTGTAAGCCGAGGAGAAGCGCAAAGTTCTCTTGTTTCTTCTGCGAGTGGGACAGCCGAGCTAAGGGGAGTCGTTATACACATAAAGAGTGGTTCCAGGATAGAAAAATGTTGCCCATCAACCCCGAGTAGATCCACCAGCAAAAGTTTTCTTACCACCTCTCCATATCAAACTTAGTTTGATGAAAAATTTTGTAAAAGCCATGAATAATTTGATGCGTCTTTGAATGGGGTTGAAAAAACAGCATGGAAAGCTTTTAAAGAAGTGACTACGAATTTTCACGGCAGCGTCGAATCAGAAAATTATCTTTCCCTGGTGGAGCAAATGCTTCGTGCTTGCCAAGCCATGAGGTATAACATGTCCTTGAAAATGCATTTCCCGCACTCCCACCTGAACTTCTCTCCATCAAACCTGGGCGCTGTCGGCTATGAGCGTGGGGGAAAGAATTCTTCAGGATATATCAACCATGAAAGAGCGGTACCAAGGAAGATATAGCGACAGTATGTTGGCCGACTACAGTTGGACACTTATAACTAGTACTACGGGCTTCTCTTATAAGTGAAATCAGCTGCAAAAACATTTTAGATAAGGTACTCTTCTTTTTGTACGATTAAATATACCAAAAAAGTAAGAAAATCTGTGAATATTCATTTGCACTTCCTTCGAAATTGGTGGCTGATAGAAAATAATCTCATTTCAAATTCGTAATCAGCATAAAAAAGTACAGTGGAATCACAAATTCATTCGAAAAGAAAAAAATTCTATTTTGTTGTTCAGTAAATTTATCAGTGTAGCAATGTTACACACACACACACACACACACACACACACACACACACACACACACCAATAATTTCCTTCATTACTCGTTACTTTCCCTCAATATGAGGTAATTGACGTTGTCACAATGACGTCACTAATGACGTCACGCCTTTCATATATTATATATATATATATATATATATATATATATACACACACAGGGCCTATCAGAGGGGGGGGCTAGGAGGGCCATTTGGCCTGGGCCTCAAGCTTAAGGGGGTGCCTCAAATTTAGAAACTTTCAGGTGTTTTTGCAGTGAAAGTAATAATTGGGTTTAGCTATGGGCCTCAAAAGCTGGAAGTGGCCTCTGAGAGGGCCTGTGTGTGTGTGTGTGTGTGTGTGTAATGACTAATCACGAAAGTTGCATCACTTATTTCTGTATGCCCGTATTACGCTGGGTAAGTACACCGTTTGTCATATAGAAAAGGACCTCCATTCCCACTTAGGCCCAGAATTTTTCAAAGAAACCGTTCCATGTTTTTCGTAAACAATAAAAACAATATGGTCCTTCGCATCATTCGTATTAGCTATTCGAACGCGGAACGTCAGATAAGCTTATCAGACTTCTATCTTTAGATCCGACGATTGAAAAAGGAATTTTCTACATCTAAAATCAGTAACGTATACTTAATATATCAAGTAAACCAGAAAACAGCTGAAGGAGAAGAGACATGGACTTCTCCAACTTTGAACACCATCTTCTTTCGAGAGAATCATGATACAGAGTTTTAAAATGCTATTTTAGTTCTCTATTTTCTCTCCTTTCCTTATCTCAGATTATAAACGATAGAAAATGTATCTTTTCATTCAGCTGTATCGCATTTATATAGATTTGTTCCAATATGTTTCCAAGATTTTATTTTGCTACTTCAGATAACAAGGATATAGTGAACAGTCTGTTGAGGATATATATATATATATATATATATATATATATATATATATATATATATATATATATATCGGCTACTGATTGATGGCGCGGAAAACGCAGTTTAATAATAAACAGGAACACCAGAGAAAATACAAACATCCTTCAAGGTTTAATAGTACCAACGTTTCGGAATGCACTAATTCCATCTTCAGGGCTAAAACAATAAAATTCCAAATCACATACAAAATACAAATTGCTTAATAACAAATTAAAATAAACTTAAAAAATTATAAAAAGTAGCTAAGAAAATGTAAAACATTAAAACTAAAAGGTAAATAAATGTGAAGTTAAAAAGTTAAAATTATAAAAAAGTAAAAGCATTAAAACTGAAATGTAAATAAAATAAACTAGTACCTTAACCAAAACATAGCAGATCTATCGATGATTCGTCAGAATTTAGGTCTGGTTTTAGTTTATAAATAAACAGAGACTCCATAATTTTAAGCTTAAGGTCAGAGCTTCCGGCAGCAAGTACGGTGAAATTAGACTGTGAAATTGGGTGGTTATTGTTGTGCGAGTGATTACGTATGAGAGAATTAGGTGGTTTGCCAAGGGGTAAATTTGTACGGACCGATTTACCGAGATGTTCGTAAATACGAGATTTTAAATGTCTTTTAGTTTTACCTATATATGACCCCATACAGTGGTCACACTTGTATTGATAAACTATAGATGACTTAAGAAGTGTAGGAATAACATCCTTGTATTTAAATAAATGGTAAATCGATTTAGACGGGGTGAATATAATTTTTATACACAGTTGTGGGTAGAATTCCTTGAGCAATTTTAAAAGTTTGTTTCTAATGTTAAAACTTGAGGTTCCCATATAGAGCAAAGTGAAATACAGGATATCTTTGGGGACTGTAATTAAGTCTCTAGTTGTAGGGCTTATTAGTCTATTTAAGGTTCTGCCTATCTGCAAATTTACCCCTTGGCAAACCACCTAATTCTCTCATACGTAATCACTCGCACAACAATAACCACCCAATTTCACAGTCTAATTTCACCGTACTTGCTGCCGGAAGCTCTGACCTTAAGCTTAAAATTATGGAGTCTCTGTTTATTTATAAACTAAAACCAGACCTAAATTCTGACGAATCATCGATAGATCTGCTATGTTTTGGTTAAGGTACTAGTTTATTTTATTTACATTTCAGTTTTAATGCTTTTACTTTTTATAATTTTAACTTTTTAACTTCACATTTATTTACCTTTTAGTTTTAATGTTTTACATTTTCTTAGCTACTTTTTATAATTTTTTAAGTTTATTTTAATTTGTTATTAAGCAATTTGTATTTTGTATGTGATTTGGAATTTTATTGTTTTAGCCCTGAAGATGGAATTAGTGCATTCCGAAACGTTGGTACTATTAAACCTTGAAGGATGTTTGTATTTTCTCTGGTGTTCCTGTTTATATATATATTATATATATATATATATTATATAATATATATTATAGAGAGAGAGAGAGAGAGAGAGAGAGAGACCACTCTTCAGGAAGACGTAAATTTTATTTCTTAACACCAATACAGTTTCGGCTCCTCGCGAGACCTTCTCAATTGGTAATCATATATATATATATATATATATATATATATATTATATATATATATATATATATATATATATATATATATATATATATACATATATAATATTACACTCTTATTTGAAAGAATAACATTCTGTATTTTATTAAAAAAATAAGGTTATCGCGTATAAAAAACCAGAAACATTTGTGTGTTTTATAAATAAAGGCAAGAGAATATCGTCATATATACACTGCTAAGACTTCACTGAGTTTAAATACCCTTATAAAGCCAGGATGGTTCGATAGGATAAAGCAGTGAGCACTGAGCACCTTTCGACACGAGCACGAACATTGGTTCCCAGTAAAAATGCACTTCTCCATTTTTCCATTACGAAGTGCGGTCATTGCACTAACACCATTTCCTGTTAAACGTGTTTAAGGGCACCTTGATTGTGAGTTATGTAGACAAAGACAGCAGCCCCCAAAACAAACTTGAAAAAAACAAAGAAGCTAGCCAAAATTTTTACTGACATGCTTACTGAGATATATATATATATATATATATATTATATATATATTGTATGATTGGAAAGACATGCATAGACGAGAGAGAAGAGAGAGAGAGTTGTAAAAGGTCAGATTTGGGGTTTGGGGGTCGCGTATAACGGTCATGTCATATTAGTCCCATCGTTTGAAGAAGAAACAGTAAGCAAAGGAAGGTGGCATATGAGATATATATATATATATATATATATAGTGGGCCCAATTTTAGCCGAAAGAGGTGATAATGATTAATTTGGTGCTAATGATTAATTGATACAATGATGGTTGTTGATGACAGGCTGGGTCAACAATTTATGATGTCCTGCAGTATCACCGGTTGAAAGCGGCTAACGGAGTATGCCTACTATAATGTTTCTGAGTGATACGAATTAATTCGAGGTCACCAGCTTGGATTACACCCAAGCAAATATTGTTACGGTTAGAAAAATTACCTTATGATTTTGAGTTTAATTAAGAAAGTAATTATTTGTTCACAGTGAATGACAATGAAGGTATTTCCGGTGATTAGCATTTATATAACGGCATTTATAGTATGCTAAATATGACTGAGGCTTAGCAAATAAGGAAATGGTTATGCAGGTTAATTGTTAAGTAATACACTCATTTATGGTAGGCTAATGGTTATGCATAAATGGAATATAGAATAAATGATGCAGCCTAATGATAACAGAAATTATGCACGTACGTTTGGTACACTGAATGGATTACGTAGGCTAGAGTTACGCATAAATGGAACATTGAATGAGCCTAGTAATGATTAAGAATGTACGTGCGTTTAGTACATGGTAAGTGGATTCGGCCGTCAATAATGAAATGCTTAAAGAATCACATAAACAAACGGATGCAAAATAAAATGAATTGCATGAAAGAAAACAATAACAGGGTGATACACAATTACGGTATTGAAATGACACTTGAAATAGAAAATAGGCCTACTGCGTTCTTAAAGAGAGTCAGTTAGAACGTTTAATTAAACACTTTGGGAGTATAGCCTACTGTTCGGCGGTAGGCTGATGTAGGCTTCACGAGAATTACTTAGAAAAGATGTACTTATCTTACCAGGACGTCGAATACCTCTGGTGAAGAAGTGTTGAAGGTGGACCTATTACTGTAGGCTCGAGGTGTCTTTAACTGTCCTATTGAAGCTTGTTGAACGAGCGCTGGTCGTGTCGATTAGGCCTCTTGAGATGATGGATATGCTTGAAGGTTGACCTTGTTGAACGTAGGCCCGAGATGATGTTGCCCGTCCCATTGAAGTTTGTTCAACGGGTTGATTCGCTTCGTGTAGAGTTGAGATGATGCTTGAGGGACTGAAACCGGCTGATGTCGAACGGCGCTCTGCTTCGAAGGAATGCTTCTGCAGGCGGTCTGTAGAAGGTCTTACTTGATGATAAATCGGAAGCTTTGAAGGAACAGCAGGCCGCTCCTCCGGCAGGAAACCGGAGGGCGGTTGATGTGACGAGTTGTGCTACTGATGTAGGAGAAACGTGACACGTGACGAGAAATACAAGCGAGAAGCGAGCGAGTAAATGAGCGTGAGTGAGTGAGAAAGTGTATTAGTAGAATCTCGCTTATATAACCTCTGTGACGCGGAAACTTTCGCGCCATATCTTGAGACTAGGGGTTAAAACCGGCATTGAAATACCGGTATTAATACCGGTATTGAAGAAGTACAAATAATACCGATACCGATATTATAGGTTTTCGGTATTGACAAAAATTGCTATTGTAAAATTTAGGCAATTTAGTCCTCCGATGGGCAAATAAACTGTTTTTGGAGGATTCGGAGAAAAAAAAAGTTTCGGGGTATTTTGCAGTTAACCTCTTTTTTTCGTTTTCTATTCCTTTCTATCAAAGAAAACTATTTATTGCACTAGCTTTAAGAGTGATTCATTCAACTGTAGCCATTTCTTCAACAGAGTGGGAAATTATGAAAACCTTTATGACACCTTACGTCCTGTTGAAATAATTCTTAAAGGGTTATGCTCGAAAGATGCATCACTCCTGACAGCTGAATCATCAATGAAATTTATTCAAAGAAACTAGGAGAGAAAAATAATCCAATAGCAAAAGAGTTAAAAGATTGTCTTAGAAATCGTTACATTTCAAGAAGACAGCAAGACATTGTAGGTTTAATCAAATATCTTCATAATCCCGAAGTTTTAAAAGTTCAAGAAGAGGAAAGTTTTTCTGTTCCATCAAAATTAGTTCTCAAAAGAACTGCAGAAAGGCTCCATAAAAGACTTTTCCCTAAGAATGTGGTTGATTTGGAGATAGAAATGGAAGAACAGGAATTTCCATGTAACCCTGAAAATGTAGCTGCAAATAAGACTGAAGTGGAAGCAGATTCATTACTGAGTGAATACATGCAAGAAATGGACAAACTAGGAAAAGTGGCATCTAAAAAAAATTCCATTGATTTTGATGTTACTAATGAATTTAAAAGCTTGGAAGTTACTTTACAGAGAAGTGAGAATTTAGAGAAGCTGTACAAGGCACTGCTTTCAATTAAACCTACAAGTGCAGAATCAGAAAGAGCCTTTTCTGCTGCAGGCCTATTTCTGACGAAACTGAGATCAAGTCTATCTGAACAATCCCTAGATGCTCTTTGTTTCCTCAAAGCATACTTTCAAAATCAAACTAAGATATAAATATTTAGATACTAATAATTTCTATCTACCCCAGTAGTTGTATAATAATATGCTAAAAAAAAATTCAAATAATATTTTTATTACAATTTAGTAATTTACTGTATACACTTTTTCGAATAGAATGCCATCTATTTGGAGTTGGGTCATTAAATTATAGTAAATATGGTGAGTACTGCAAGTCCCTCAGACTTGTGGGAGGGTTGGTAGGGTGGCACCATAATAAATCAAAATAAATTATTTTTTTCATAATACCGGTATCAATACCGGGATTAGCATAATTGCCTCCAAATACCGGTATTGAAAATTTTCGGTATTATGCAAGCACTACTTGAGACGCCTTCTACGCGTCCTTTAGTTGTTAAGGCTTGCTTTCGCGGGCCTTTTGGGAAAAACAGACGTCTTCATTGTTTCTGCTTCCTTGACCACGTGTGTCTTCTAAGAATGTTTGAAGATGGTGTAGACCAAAGAATTTGTTTGTCTACTTGTTAGTCTATTTCTTGTCGGTCATATATATATATATATATATATATATATATATATATATATATATATATATATATATATATATAAACCATCAACATCATTGTCATATATTTATATTTTCACTGTTAAAAGTAAACTAAAAAAAAAATGAAAATGCTTTTGAAATGTAACTCTGTACATCAAGTTTTCGATCATTTTATCGCCATACATTATACTGTTCTTCCTCCTTTAACATTTCCTCCATATCGATACAACAATTACCGTATAATCTGTCTGCGTAAACGATAACTTTATCATCAAATAATATCTGAAATAAATCTGGGAAAAGTTCTTCAATAAGTAATCAGGAATTTTATCTTCAGAATGACGGGATGGTCATTCTGAAGATAACATTTAACACGCGGCATTAACGTTCGATTTATTCGCAGTTCAAAGAAGTTCCTCAAAACTAAGTTTTTGTTGGGTAGAAACGGTTTGTATATGATGTTAATTATCATTAAAACCCGTGAATAATAATCTAACTTAAAGAAATCCTGAAGTAGATACGAGAAGGGATCAAATTCCAGTTACTCCTTCGGAGATTACCTCACTCTTGGCCCAAAAATGAAATGAGAATGAAATTGAGTGACAACAGACCGATATAAGAGAGAATAAACCTATCTCGTCATCGAGAGGCTAATATTTAACTTAACCCAATTTAACCTTTAAGGTTAAATTAAATTATTGTTCCGACGTAGCCGTAGCTACAAAATGTCGAAAAACAACAACAATTAACGAAGACACGGTAAACATGAGAGATCCTTCGTCCATCGAAATGTTTAAAGATGGATCGTCACAAAAAAATTGAGGAGACTTCCAACAAAGCCAAAAACCGCAGTTCCACTCACCGAGTTATACGGTTCCAAATTAAAAACGTCTCTTAGACCAACCAACTAAATATACTTTTAATTTTCCTTCGTGTTATTAAAAAAGTCCTTTATTGACAGATAAAAATAGTTTCTTTTAAATTATGTGAAATCGGAGGAATTTTTTTTTTTTTTTTTCATTTACATCTTTATTTTTTCTTTGGTTTATTTATTTTTAATTACGTTGTAAAATGGACATAAAATGCGGCGATTTGATTGGTTATTTTTAGGGTCATTTGATATCAAAATCAAAATCCACTGGCCATTTACTTCGTTTTACAGTAGATACTATTTTACGATGACCGCAGCTATATATATATATATATATATATATATACGGACACACTGTATATACACACAACCACACACACACACATATATATATATATATATATATATATATATATATATATATATATATATATATATAGTCATCCGCCAACTGCATTTTGCTTTTAGTTTCTTGTACGCATCAATCCCTAATTTTCACGAAGGATTCCAATGAAACGCGTCTCTAAGACACAATTTCCACAAACATTTGATTACTGTCTTCTTATCCTTCCCTGAATTACTAACGGGCTTTCATCCAAGTTCACGTCTGACTATATATTTGGAAAGTTCTCGCATCCCCTTTCAGCCACGCAAAACACTCTCTATCACCAAACTCCGACGGGTTAATGGGGTGTAAGACCTCCAAATTTCTATACCTTGGATTTCATGCACACCACTGCTTGCTGGGAGGGCACGGCAGTTACAGTCTCCTCTTTTTTTATTTATGCGATATTATTTGTGCGGATATGTGAAGTTTGTTTTGTGTTGTGTGTTAATCCCTTCTGCATCTTTTTTTATGGTTCCGCCAGGATTGGTCGTACCTATGAATTACTTACACCTTTTAGCTTTTCTCCACTGAAAAGATTTTCCTTTGTATATATACAGTGTATATATATATATATATATATATTACTGGTCATAAATGTTAAGACACCTCCGAATTTAATGTAAATATTATTTCAATAAGAATTGTACTGAGTGAAGGAAAATACATTTTAGAAAATGTGTTTCTATAGAAATAATGTTACGAGTTCAATTTCTACAAAATAAAGGTACACAATCAATATTTTGTATATTCATCCCTCGCCTCAATAATGTCAGAACACCTGTTTGGCACCGAAGACGCTTTTTTTCTAAATAACCTTCGGGAATTTCACTACGAATCCTTTGTAGAGCATTTGATCATGATTTTAGGTTTCTGGTTTTTTCCTTGTCTACGAAAGCCACTCAATATATTTTGCCCAACCTTTTTTTTCTTTCCAAGTTTCCTTGTAAGTTCCAGAAATTTTGTACACAAGTAGTTACATACCTTTTTTACAAGTTTTTATTTTTCCCCATAGTCTCCATCCTTTTCTATGGCTTTCCTCCACCTCGAAACGAGGGCCTTTATTCCTTGCTGGTAAAAGTCCGCTGGGTTCCGCTGGAGCCACGCCACCTCTTACCTCAATAACAACCTACCTCATCGTCACTCTGAAACTTTCTTCCACGAATAGCATCTTTCATTGGCCCAAACAAATGGAAGGCTGAAGGTGCCAGATCCGGGCTGTGTGAAGGGTGGGGTAACACAGTCAAGCGCGTTTTTGTGATGGTTTTTCTTGTTTGCACACTGTTGTGTGGTTTGCGTTATCGTGCAAAAGTAGGACGTCAAGTTTTCTCTCCGGTCGAACTCGCTTTATACGTCTTTGGAGTCTCTGTAGGGTAGCAATATATGCCTCCGAGTTGATTGCTTGTCCTTTCTTCATAATGTCCACCGGAATCACCCCTTCCATGTCCCAGAAGATGGTGGCCATAATCTTTCCTGCAGAGGGAGCCATTTTGAACTTTTTCTTGCGCGGGGAGTCTGCGTGATGCCACTCCATGAATTGGCGTTTTGTTTCAGGTTCAAAGTGGTGTACCCAAGTCTCATCCCCAGTTACACTTTATGAAAGGAAGTCATCCCCTTCTGTCTCATATCGAACCAACGACTCAGAAGCAATTTCTTTTCTTTGGGCTTTGTGATCTTCAGTCAGTTCGAGAGGAACAAACCGTGAACACACTTTTGAGTATCCCATTTGCTGAATTATCGTGTTCACACTTCCTTCACTAATTCCTAGTCCCAGTGATAGCTCCTTGTATGTGACGCGCCGATTTGATCGAATGATGCTGTTAGCACGTTGCACAGTGTGAGATGTCACAGCCGATGCCGGGCGACCGCTGCGTGGTTCATCATCGAGGCTGGCTCTCCCTCTCTCCGATGATCTCACACATTTAGACCAGCGTCCAACTATGCTTCGATCAACAACAGCATCTCCGTAAACGTTTTGTAGACGTTTGTGAATATTTCCAACTATTTCCTTCTCTGCGGTTAAAAACTCTATAACAGTTCTCTGTTTGCGACGCACATCACTGTCAGACACCATTTTCGAAACTGCGTTAACCATCGGTTTTATACAAGGGCGTTTAAAAGCGGTTTTATACGAGGAGGGAAGGTTCAAACTGGAGAAATCCGGTTATATGAAGCGCAGAAAGTTCAAACTTACGGCCCAAAAGACATTTCAGCCCCATGGCCTATAATTTAGCTAAGAAAAAAGGGTGGGGCAAAATATATTGAGTGCCTCTCGTATATTTGTTGTCAGATATTTTCATTTGGTTTCAGATTATCCAAAAACTCAGTTTTGGCTTTTTCGGTCGAAAGTACAAAATTTTCATTCGTCTCTTCGATATTAGCGGTTTTTTTGGGCAAGTCTTCTTTTTTATGTTAATGTTCCTTTGTGGCTGTTACTTAAGACTACTTCTTAAGACTTACTTAAGATTTTAAGACTTCCAATTCCTCTGATGAGCTTTTAGACAATTCTAGAAAAATGTTTGTAAGGAGACGTGGCCGCGAGAAGTTCAAGTAGGGGGGTCTCGCCAACACCCTCAATTGTTGAAATAGATCTATAACCATCTAGGGATGCGTATCTGGTAATAGAGTTGGCGAGATTGTGAAAGTTGATGGAATAATGAAAAATGGACGTATTACAAGAAGTTGAACGGACATGCCCTGCCCAATGGACGTCTTCCAATTGGGCAAAACTTTGCATTTCCGCATAATAATGATCCAAAACATAGCCAAAATAAACAAGAACTACCTGGTGCAAACAAAAAAGTTTTCTGAAGAGTTTAATATAATTTATGGTAGTGACCACTTGAAAGCCTTGACGTTAATCCCACCGAAAACAAATGAAAGTATCTGAAAACAAACACAGAATCATTATGGAGTGTTTCTACAAAGAATTTGTAGTGAAATTCCTGATTATTATTTAGAAAAACGTGCGTCTTCGGTACCAAACAGATGTTCTGACACGAAGGCGTGGAGCGAATATACAAAATATTAATTATATAATCTCGTTTCGTCCAAATTTGATTTGTAGCATACTATTCCTTTATAAAAACATTTCCTAAAAATTATTTTCTTTTCGCCCAATATAATTCTTATTTGAGTAACATTTCCATTAAATTCGGAGGTGTTCACGGACTTACGACCATTAGTGTATGTACAGGGTGGCGCAAAAGTCGCGTACCAATGAATTTTCAGTGTTGACTATATTATTTTTTCTTTTAGGTAGGGGATGGATGCAGAATTAACAATATACGAAAGGGTGAGCTTGGTTTTAATGTATGAAATACCAGGTACTACAAATCGATCAATCGCTACAGAATTTATATTCTATAGCGATTGATAATGAAAATGATAATTGATAATGAAAATTCTGTAGCGATTGATCTATTTGTAGTACCTGATATTCCATACACTAAACCCAAGCTCATCCTCTCGTCTATTGTTAATTTCGTAGCTATCCCCTACCTAAAATAAAAAAATAATAGTCAACAATGGAAATTCCTATGGTGCGCGACTTTTGCGTCACCTTGTATATAAGGAAAATGTAAGATAGGGATATGGATAATGACTTTTGTTGAAACATTAATCATTTTAGCAAAACAGACATTATTTTCATTTAAAGCTTCATCACTTACGCTCATTAATTTATTAACTAAATAAAAATTTTAATAAAAGTTACATTTGCATTTCAAAAGAAATTTTTTCCTTCTTGGAAGTAATCAAACAAAATTTTGACAGCAAATAAAAATTTAATTCTTCAAAAGAGAAATAGCGTTTAAAACACACACACACACACACACACACACACACACACACACACACACACACACACACACACACACGGAAAGAGATTAAAACACTAAAACAAACGCCCAAAGAAAAAAGTTCACAATATGAAAAGATTTTCAGAAATGAAACGAAAACAAAAGCTCGCCTACAATACACCTTCGCTTATCTACCCATAAAGCATTTATCCTGCAAAAATAATAAGAGTGGAGCAAGGATCTCTCTTCCCTGCCAGCGACAGCTACTGTTTGCGGAAAAATATGTTCAAGGAAGATGTAGGCATATAACAGAGTGAGAAAAAGAATAAGGAAAAGAAATGCTACAGAATACGTTCACACCATACGTACACTTACTTCTTGTACCCAATAACTCGCTAAAAGGAATTCTCATTATAACAGTGGTTCCGGACCTTCTCTGACTGAAGGGACCCCACTGCCATCTGTTCTTGTTTCGCGACACCGCGGAAGATTTTCGTCTTCCATTGTTCAACATCCAGTTCCCCCCTCCCCCTCCCTAAACACCACGTAACTTACGTAATAAATCGCGAATGTTTTGTTTCGTTTGCAATTTCCACATCTTCACTAACCTTTCAATTACTTATTTTTGTTATTTTCATGAAATTTCGCAGCACATCGATTCGGAAACACTGATTTGCGGTACAATGTGACCTGATGCGATACGTAAGACTAATCTAATTAACCATTTTGCTACTTTTTTTAAGTTGTAACATAAGCGAACCAACATAGTGAAGTATCATTTCTTTAATGAATCGCTGTATTTCGTTTGAATCCATCTATAAAGCGTTTACATGAATTACATCAGTTTCTTCCATCAGAATTTAAATTATTTACAGAACGGCCGCTCCCAAGCCGCACCTCGACCAAAAATCAACGGTTCCTGATCACAGTATGATATGACCCCTGTCAGAGTACAACAGTTTGTCGTGTGTGTGTGTGTGTGTGTGTGTGTGTGTGTGTGTGTGTGTGTGTGTGTTTATTACGATAAGCCTGCAGTGACCAATGACTTAACTATACAAACCTTCACCCCCTCCAAAAATGGAACACGCGCTCAAGAACAAATAAACAGAAACAAAATTTGAGCCTTTGTACATTCTACAGTAAATATACAGAGGGTTGACAAAAGTAAATAGACACCACGATGATTATCCTCTATAACAAATGGCAAAGCTCATCAATGAAATGCCAGAACGTGTGTCACCTTCACATAAAGGAAAGGAAAACAAACACGATTTTAAATAGATTGATTCAATAAATCTGTTATTATTTATTCACTTTTATTATCAAATAAAAAACTAAGAAAAACCGAAGATGTCTATTTACTTTTGCCAATCTTCTGTATATACGCGTCAATATAAGTGACCAAATGTTTTTTCCATAAAACTAAATAAGAAGTTTATTAGTTTTTCCTAGAAATTAATTACAATTTTACACTGCATCTACTAACAGCTTTCCTGAAGTTGATAAGGTGCTGTTTGGTGGGTTTCACTCCCGCACAGTTTCCATCACGCTTCCCGAGTTATCTGAATCCAGATCCGACCAGTACCTCCTATTCTATTTACGAGGGAACATGCCATCCCCTAACTCGCAATAATCAACCCCTTCATCCACCCTCTCTTAAAGGTTTCATCGGAGGTTGCAACTCCTGAGAGTTCTCATATTCAAAACACCCGGTGCTCTGGAACCAAACCCGTCTGCACACACTATTACACAGAAACAAACTAGAAATAGATCAAAGCAAGTTATTCCCCAATTTAGATTGTATTCATCTCAAAAATTACTCATTTTCATTGGACTGAAACTATGGAAGGATTTAAATAGTGATATAAAAAATATTTTGGACGTAAATTCGTTTAAAAACAAGTTAAAATCTCGATTAATAATAATGGAATACTAATAAAATCTAGGATTAAATGTACATTATACTCTATTACTCGTTCATTTCTCATGTCTAACTCAATTCTTTGTAATGTATTGGCATCATATTTACAATAATGACTACCTGTATTTATTTCATATCTATCATAATAACTTAGGATTAATATAGACTATTTCCACTATTAGTTCGCGTGTGTACAGTGTGTGTGTGTGTGTGTTAATACTAATATGAACGTGGCATATATCATGTATTAAGGGTTAAATTATACAAAACAAGTAGTACAGTTGACAATATTATTCGTATGATTGTAACGTAACAGAAATTGTAATGTTCTAATATTTATTTTATTTTATAAATAAATTTATAAATGTAAATAAAAAAAAATAAATATCTCCACAATGATTTAACGACTTCACAACGATTTAACGACTTCACAACGATTTAACGACTTCACAACGATTTAAATTCATTGTCTAGTTTTCAACTATTGGTTAATTTTTGTATTTGAAATTAATTAATAATTCTTAGTTATTTTTAATAATATAAAAATCATGAATATCTATTTTATATTTAATTAAAAGTCAAGTAAAACCTAAAGCTTAAGGGCCAAATTAAATAAAATAAATAGCCCAATTTCACAATTATTTATTTTATGTTAAAATTATTTTAACAAAATTTTTTTTTAAATTATATCCATTTTATAAATAGAGAATAAAAATAATTATTCATTTATCCACTTTCATGTTACAAACTAAAACTGACGCTGACGACAAATCCTACTCTGAAGTGACTCCGAACTCTGATACCCATTTATAATTATTAAAGTTGCCCAGGCCCCCAGAGTAAAGTTGCCAATGGTCGTGCATCGGTCCGAATGTCGCACATTTGCTTATAAAAAAAAACACCAACCTCTTAACTTCGTTACTAGAAGCAATGTTTCACGTCAATTTTATTTCCTTCACTGTAACAGAATTTTATGGAGAGTTTCTGTAGGTAAAATGCGCGACATTAGGACCGATGCGCGACCACTGGCAACTTTACCCTACACTATAAGGAACCATATCAAAAATACAATCCTACGACCACCTACCTGAACGTGAGACAAAAACTGTAACCGCCGATTTTACCGTGGTTCAGCTGTTACCGTCTTTGCCTCACGTTTATGTGGGTATTGTTCGTCTTTTGGGACGGTTCCTTATACTTATAATTGGCAATTGCTCATTCTATTATTGTATCATAGCAGAAACTGTAATAATGAAATATTTATTTTATAAATATTTTTTTAACGATTGATTGATTGAACTGTAAGCAATTTTTTAACAAAACAAAAAAAACAAAAAAAAATATATATATATATAGTACAGGGCGTCCCAAAAAAATGTATACACACTTTAAATACTTATAAAGGCAGTGTTTATTAAAATACATTTCATTTTCAAAATGTAATAGAATCTACAGACATTATTTAATTGTTTTGTCAACGCCTGTTTTCAAACTGACGTCCGTTCTGGTCAGGCACTGCTGATAACGCGAAGCAATGGAATCGCAAACATCACGAAACATTTCGTTTGGTATTTGTGTGCATTCTCGTTCAATGGCTGCTCTCAATTCAGCGACTGTTGCAGGTTTTATAGCGTAGACTTTGTCTTTTAAGTATCCCCATAAAAAAAAGTCTAGTGGTGTGAGGTCTGGTGAACGCGGAGGGTATTCTACGAAACCCCTTCGTCCAATCCACATCCACATCGTGCCAAGTACCACTCGCAATACTCCACTCTTCGGTCCGGATCATCATCATCTTCATTAATAGCATGGACTAATCTTGGAATGTAACTTTTCCATTGACAGCGCTTCAAAATGCGTTGGACAGACGATTCTGAAATTCCTACCTCACGACTCGCTTGCCGCACAGATTTTCTTGGACTTTGGTGATACGTTTCCAGTACTCTTTCTTGCTTTGTGGGGCTTGTCGATGTCCGTGGTCTTCCGGAACGCTTCTTGTGGACATTCTGAACAGTTCCATCGGCTTCAAACTTATCTCTAATTCGAGTGATGGTAAGTCGCGTTGGTGATCTGTTTGAAACTCCCTCCTAAACTGTCTTTGCACTTCAACTGCGTTTTCACACTTCCAGTAGCATTTTAGAATGAATTTCCTTTGTTCAAAGCTTAGTCTGACTGCCATTATTAATTCTAATGGGTTTAACTTGGAAAGAAAGAAACATCAATTGAGCTATCAGCTGTTAAAGTGTGTATACATATAAGCAAACAACCACAGGGAAAAGGAAACACAAAGTCCGAGCGCTTTCGTGATATATTCATTCAAATTATCTTTACAACTTCTCTCTCAAATAAAAATATTAGGAAACGAGGTACACATACCGTTTTGGCGCCATCTGTGAGAGAAAGTAATAAAGTTTCACATAACCTCAAGCACATTCAACATGGGTACCATTTGTCACACGTAAGACGTCCAAATGGTATTTCCTATTTCTTCGCTGATGCGACAGTAGCAACCACCAATTATCTGGATATGCTTGAGAACTACGTCTATCCACAGTTAGAGGAACTGCAGCCTAATGTGTTTTTCCAGCAAGGTGGCGCGCCACCACAATGGAGCTTGTTGTACGAAATTCCCTTAACATGCATTTCCCAAGTCGGTGGATTGGCCGTGGGGGGGGGGGGCCATCTCTTGGCCGGCCAGATCACCAGACATAACACCCTGTGACTTTTTTCTATGGGGTTATGTAAAAGACTGCGTGTACACAACTCCAGTGGTCAACATCGACGATTTAAAGACCAGAATTGTTGCTGCTGTTGCGAGAGTTGACGTTGAATGTTGCAGCGCTCATGGATGGAGATAGAATACCGTTTGGACGTCTTACGTGTGACAAATGGTGCCCATGTTGAATGTGTTTGAGGTAATGTAAAACTTTATTACTTTCTCTCACAGATGGCGCAAAAAATGGCATGTGTACCTCGTTTCCTAATATTTTTATTTGAGAGAGAAGTTGTAAAGATAATTTGCGTACACCCTGTACTTATTA
This sequence comes from Bathynomus jamesi, assembly GCA_023014485.1. Lineage (NCBI taxonomy): Eukaryota > Metazoa > Arthropoda > Malacostraca > Isopoda > Cirolanidae > Bathynomus > Bathynomus jamesi. The sequence continues at coordinate 62,364 of JAJOZX010012370.1, read as the reverse complement.
GTGATGTAACGGATGTCAGATTTTATGAATCTGCGGATGCGGATGAAGATCATTAAAGTTGACATCCGCGGATGCGGAGGTCTATAAAAAAAATTACAGAATTTCGATTCCCCGCAATGTTTTAGGTTTTTATAACGTAAAAACCCTTGGTCACTTTATAAGGAACTACAACATTGGTTAATTCACAAAAAAGCCATATAGTTAAGCAATCATGCTATGTACAATGTAGAATGTACACTACATTTGTACTTACCAATAATAGTGATACTTTGGTATCCTCTATGAGTTTTAGACACGCTGATTACTGTAGTGCGTTACCAGGATGCGGGACGAAGACTTAACTCATAACATTTTCCTTTCTTGAAGTTGTCAAAACGCAGAACATCAATCAGTGTCATCATACAGACGTTTGGGAATTAGGTGCATACTGCATATATGGAAACGTTGTAATGTTATAACATCCGCAAACATCCGCATTGCAAAGTGCGGATGCGAATGCGGATGTCACATACATTTATATATATATATATATATATATATATATATATAAATTGTTCTGGTTTACTTTGGGCCTTAATTTGCTATTACTAATACACTGAAATGACGTGTTTCAGAGCGGGGTCCATTTCCATTAGTTATCCCCGGCTATTGCTGAGAGAGAGAGAGAGAGAGAGAGAAAATTTCCCCCTGATAAGCCAAATATCCCAGTACTTTCTTTCTCCGCGTCTAACTTCTTTTTCCCCCCTTTCTGAGCCCGAAAACTGCCCCGAAAAGAGGGAATTTTCCCTTTGAGAGAATTCTTCAATTTATCCCAAAACTTCGTGCACCAGAATTCGTCCCAGATACCTCGTTACAGCATAAATATGACACCAATGAGTCATAAATAACATGACAAAGTAAGGAAATATAAATTAGTTCACGAATAATTAACATAAATTGATGGCTTAAGTTAAGTGGCGATCCTCATTTTTCCCCGAGATACTCATACTTCCACAAAAAAAAAATCAAAGCAAGAAAAACAAAACAAAACGATAAGTTAAAAATCCAATTCATTAATTATTTTTTACAATTCTTTGTTTATTTCATTAAGGATAAAACTTGTCTCGGACTTCGTCCGAAGCGGGAACTCAAAATGTAAATTTGAAGTTTATAATTAGTTAATTTACTATTTACGAAAGTGAAAAATTATCCTATTTTTCTTATTCGCTTTAGAAGATGTCATTTTATTTAAGATTAATTGCCAGAGTTTCAAAGTTAACAGGTCCAAGAAATGAACTTTAAGAAATACGAGATGCATTTGCAATTTCAAACATTATATACAGTATATATACTGTGGATATATATATATATACATATACACACAGGGTGTTTCAGGAGGAAAGGTCAATACTCGGGAGGTGATAGTATCGGTCATTGTGAGAAAAAAGTTCATATGAACATGTGTCTAATTCTGAATAGTTACGGAGATAGAGCTGTTTGAATCTACAAATACAAAAGCATTGTTAATGGTAATCAAGAAAGAGAAACCAATTACTGTTTCGAACATTTAATGTTTAAACATTGGCATTTTGAATGGTATCAGATACAGAAATGACAAATTTCTTACAGTTTACAATACGTTTTCGAAAATCCCACCGTCAACCTCAATGCACTTTGCAACTCGTGCGCGAAGATCGCGTGTTGTTCGTCTGAGTTGATCTTGATGTTCCTTTATGCGGGCAGCAGCATCCAAAATACGTGGTAGCAATTCGTCTCGTGTATCCACCTTTCTTTTGTAAACTTGACTTTTCATCATCCCCACAAACAATAATCTAACGGAGAGAGGTCTGGAGACCTTGGTGGCCATTGAATGGGACCACCGCGGCCGATCCATCGACCAGGGAAAGTTTGATTTAGTTATTGCATCACCAGACGGGTAGAATATGGACCTGTGGAGGAGCTCCGTCATGCTGAAAGTACATACCAGCGCGTGTAGCCAAAGGAACATCCTCCAATAGTCCTGGCAATTCATTTTGCAGAAATTCTAGGTAATTTTGTCCTGTAAGACGATTCTCTAAAGTAACAGGGCCAATCAGCTGATCATCGATGATACCACACCACACATTGGCAGAGAAGCAATGTTAAAAATTTGTTTCCACAGTGGCATTTGGATTTTCGTCTGACCACCGATGAGAGTTACGAGTGTTGTTGGTACCGTCACGGGTGAAAGTAGCTTCATCGGTGAACAGTATTAATCGAAGCAATCGGCGATTAGCATTTATCCATTGACAAAATTCCAGTCGCATGGCAGCGTCTCCTGGTTGAAGGTGTTGTACACGCTGTATATGATATGGATGCAACCCTTCCTCACGTAATGTTCGTTCGCCATACTCTTGTGTGTGGTACACCGAGACGTGTAGAAATTCTTCGTGAGCTAGTAGTAGGACTACGCTCTACCACCTGAAGAATGTTTTCCACTTCATCCAGAGCTTGTTGACCTTCACGTTCAGATGAAACATGAGCGCTGGGAAGTGTACCAATCTCATGCAATGTGTTGAAAACCCTGGTAAACACACTTCGATCCGGAATTCTGCGGTTCGGAAACGGTCGACGGTATTCTGCAACAACAGCTGTTGCACTTCCATCGCAAAAACTGTAGACATACACCATATCTGCATATTCGGCATGTGTGAAGGTGTGTGGCATTCTTAACACTGTTTCAAACACCAAACAATGTCACTCACAACAGTCAGCTGTCGATTGGTTTATGTTACATGCTTACATTACGGCTTACATGGTTCAAGGTTATAGGGGAGGGAAGGGGGAGGAAGAGCTGCGCGCGCATCAGATTCAAACAGCTCTATCTCCGTAACGATTCAGAATTAGACACATGTTCATGTGAACTTTTTTTCTCACACTGACCGATACTATCACCTCCCGAAGTATTGACCTTTCCTCCTGAAACACCCTGTTGTGTGTGTATATATAGCAAATGAGGCGAAACGCTGCAGAGGGGTTGATTGCAGGTCAATCCTGAACCGTCGTTCGAAAATACCTCAAATAATGTATATATATATTTATTGAGCCGAGAGCCATTCTTTTAAAAATTTATTATTTTTATTGCCACCTCTAGCTCTGGAATTGTTTAGATAAGGGAACACTGATCCAGAGGCACCTCCAGCGGTCAGCACACACTAAATTAGGGATTCCCACGAAAGTGTACATCATGCATGTGATTTTTCCCTGTTTTCAAGAAAAAAATATCATAACGTAATTTATAATGCGTCCCTCGCATAGAAATTACTATATACGAAAGCACTAATTCAGAGGCAACTCCAACTGGCCAGCAGCCTCCCCCCCATTTAAGAATTCCCTGACAGTGTACATATGCGTATATTACTATTTTATTTGAAAGGCTATAATTTAAGCACTCCTAATGCTCTGATACCAGACCTAATCAGCTCCTCCTACTACACTTACGATCAAAGGGAACATCACCATCCCCAATTCCACCCAACCAACTCCCTTTATGACCCTCCTTTGTAAGTTTATTGAGAAGTTTTGACTTCCGAGTATTTTGACACAGAGCACCCACTGCTCTGTAATCAGACCAGACCAACGCGTCCTACTACATTTATATCTAAGGGATATCACTGCTTCTATCTATATATACCGACACTATGTACTGTACCTATAGAGCAGCCATACTCTAAACTTAATTAGCTATTCGGAGGTTTTGACTTCCGAGAATTCCCATCAAGCTTCCCGTCTCTACCAGTGGGGAATCATCTGAGAACTTCTAGCGCTCAGCAACCAGATCCGATCAGCACCTCCAACTTAATTTTAAAAAAAAATTGGGCTACTTCCTCTACTAAATAACACACATTTCTAATTTACCCACCATTTAATGCGAATTTATGCTACTAAAATATCTGTCGAACCTATTCTTAAAATATTTAAGAAAAGTACTCGCCACGATCCCCGCTGGAAGGCTCCTCCACCTCTCGACTATCTTATAGGTGAAAAAGCCCCTCGCAACATTTGTTTCAAATCTTCTCTCTTATTTTAAAACCAGTGTTTCTCTTAATATTTCTATTATCCAGGTCAAATAAATTCTCATAATTAACATTGTAAAATTTATTTAAAATTTTAAACACCCAAATTAATTCGTCTCTCAAACGCCGGCGGTGAACCCTTTACCCAATTTCTATATCCTTACTCACGCAGGGCGACCAAAACTGTACAGTAGGGTGGATCACTTTTCACTTTTTTTTTAAAATTATAGCTGGTCAAAGTTTTTCCCATGATTTGGTTCAGTGGAAGTACACTGACACCATTTTTACCAAAATCGATCAATATTTAGGGGTCGCGCATCGACCTTGAAAATTTCAATTTTGGAAATTTGGCCAAATTGACAATTTTTTACTGAATAAAGATAAATCATCAAATGACCATATTTTCTGAATCCTCTCAGTGAAAGAAATCCTCTCAGATACTTACCAAGTTGATAGGACAAGTGGTTTAGAAGTTATACTCACCTTGAGATAGCATTAAAATTTAAAATACCGTATTTGTCCCCGTACCTCCATATGCTGTCTGCCATTGTCTGCTTTTTAGGATAAGATAAAACGAATAAGGAAAGATCAAATGTATTTTGTATTAAAACGGTTTACCGATATCACTAAAGGCACTTACTCCGGTGCCCCTAACTAGGTTCAAAAACTGTATGAATCGTGGTTAGAACACACGTCATCTTAAGGCGTGCGCCATGTACTCTCTCTGCTAACTCCCTTTCCCTCTGCGCTACGTCATCTTGGCAAGTGACGACTTCTTGAAGTCACCGAGTTCTTTCCGGCTCTTTTCCACGAGCTGAAGAAGACCCTGCAGCTGTGACTCGTCTTTTGTGACAGTGTTCGCGTAATCTTCTATCAGTTTTATCCCTCTCTCTGCCACGTCGTTGGTAACTTTCAGATGCGAGATGACATTCTTCAGATCACAGTAGTTCTTATCTTGATCCCACTTATTCACCGGCAGAGTGAGCCACGTAGACGCGCACACCTGCAGGCCTGTGAACACGAACCACGATGACTCATCGATCAGGTCCGGAAGGCGCGTCGTGTCATCAACCGAGACGTTGTCATACGTGAAGTCCTCGGGCACAGCGAGGCGGCACAGCTTCTTTGCCATCTCGTGCTTCACAGTGTCTTCCACTTTGTCACTGCAGAGGGCGAAAACGACGGTCTGAGGCCTCAGATACCACAAGTGCCGCCTGATCACTGCCAGTGAAGCCTCTGCAATCTCGCGATCCACAGCCCTGTACTGCAGAAGACGCTGGTACAACACAAGGTCATTCAGCGGGGCATCAGCTGCGACAGGAGCCGCCAGCCAGGCAGGTGCGTAGAGGAGTGCAGTAAATAGTACCACTCTCTGAAGTTTCTGTACCAGCTCGTCGTCGAACTCCAGCTGACCGCTGAACATCAGGAGCTTCGTGTAGTAGATGATCTGAAACGAATACGCACTGTGATGTATAAATACCGATACCACTCCATATAAGTTTGTTTAATGGTAAATTATTTATCTTATTTTTTTCTGGTAGGGACTTCAAATGGCTGTTTGCAGAAGGCAATACAATATTTAACTTCTAATTCAAAATACCAACCTTGGCCATCCACCTCGCATGATGGTAGGCTCCTGGGCGCATGAAGTGTGTGCCACGACGTGGCTGGGCCCCGAGTACCAGGAGTGTAATCTCCGCCACTTCTCGGTAGTCTTCTCTGACAAGACCAGAAGCGGTGCCGAGGAACTTGACTGCCTCATCTCGGAGCTCCATCAGCCACGTCACCTCCGCCAAATGCTCGATCTCCAGCTCGCGATAAGTCGAGAGGTCGAGCTTGTCCCACCTGAAAGGGGAGTTATGAAAATATTGCATGAAAACGACTGAAGTTTCCCTTTTCGACTGCTATTAACATCATTAGTAGAAGGACGCTGATATCTCAATTGCTCTGAAGGCAAAAAATCATTGGAGAAAACAAATGCGCCTTAGACTTGAAATTCACCTTCTCCTCAGATACTGGAACAAAGGTTCAGTTGGTGCTGTGGTTCTTCCAAACGCGGTGATGACCACTGCCCCCACGATGAGCTCCATAACGTGATGGCGACAGCCCAGCTGGAAGAGCGGTTTACCAAGCATGTTCTCCAGCCGGACCACCGCACCCTGCACCCTCCCCGTATTGGAGGAAGTTGTGTCGAAGCACAGTCCAATCACGTTGTTCTCGCATCCCCAGTCTTTGAGAGCACGAAAGGTCGCCTGGGCCTGGGACAGACCGGTGCCGTCAGCAACAGTCGGAACGGCCAGCAACTTTCCTTCTGTGCATTGGGGAGCTCCGGAGATGAGAATCGCCTGGCGGTGCTCCAATGATCCAAGAGAGTCCTGAAACGTATGTCATACATGCCAATCCATTATCGTCCACTGGAATATGTCAATCCACTGTCGTCACTGGAACATGTTAATTCACTGTCGTCCACGGTGAGGGCAAAACTGACCTTGATTACTTTACCGTCCCAGTGGACGACAGCATGCCTCGGAGATACGAAGGATTTCTGCACAGCTGTCGACACTTCACAACGATGTGCCACTCTTCCACGGCGAGACGTGTCCTTCGAGATACTGAATTTGTCCAGGTCTGCGGGCGGATCTGCCGAACGTAGGACTGCCGCCACGACACTTGCCACCTATGTGCGAAATTGAAAGGAAATTGACAAGGATGCGTATGGTTTTTATGTGACAAAATAATCACTAAATTTTCCGTCGTTACGTCTATTATATCTTTGTCAAGGAAAGATCATTACTGATATATACACACCTGATTATTGGACATCCGGAAGCGATCAGCCACTTCAATAACAGCCGGTGCATTGAGGATGCGGTGAGGAAGGCTGATTGATACAGTTGATTCTCTCGGCTGTCGGTATGGTGGTTCTAGCTGTGATTCGGAGTTGCTCGATGATCTGCTTTCTATAGATTCATCGTCGCTCTCAGCTTCGGTTCCTAATTTCGTTTTTGAGGTGCCTGGCTCATCACGAGATTGTTGTCTTGAGAGTTGCCGTTTTCTCTTGACAACGAACACTTTATCATTCCCACTCATTGTTGCCTGGCGCAGGCCCCGTTGATCCTCATAAAATTTAATATCTTCTTTTGTTGTTGTCTGAGAGCAGTCGACTTTTCTGTATCTCTTCAATAGCATCGGGAGCTCCGATGTCCCAGAGCTTGTTCAGATTTTCTGAAAACTTCTCCCTGCCTTTTCCCGCGTCACTGTCTCTCATCTTGCTCTTCTGCAGCGAGCGCCACTCTTCCCACAGTAACTCCAGTTTTCTTTCGCAGTTACGCCTCGTGATCGTCTTTATACGTGCCATGTTCCAAAATGCCAGAACATTGGCCACCGTGTCTTTTACGGCGGCCTTCCTGTCAGTAGTTTCCTGCTTGGCATAGAAGAAGTACTGGAGAACTTGATGGGTGGTTGGCAATTTGGCACCACCGATCGAGGAAGATGGCTGACCAATTAAGAAGACGTCCGTGGCTGACCTTAGAGAAGGTGGTGCTGTTGTTGCTTTCTCCTTTTCCAGAATAAGTAACTTTCAGAGTCTTCCCACTCCTGGTTGTTAACAGTTTATCCATTGTACTAAAGTCTAGACTTATCAAACAAGAATCAATTGACACAGTTGATCTGTAAAAAGCAAACTGTGATTAGTAAAAATATTGGTCATAGACATAGCGTGTGTGTGTAATTGGGATTTTAGGATGCGCCAGCTACTGATGCTATGATTACGTCCATAACGGGGGACAAATACGGTATTTTAAATTTTAATGTTATTTCTAGGTGAGTGTAACTTCTAAACCACTTGTCCGATCAACTTGGTAAGTATCTGAGAGGATTTCTTTCACTGAGAGGATTCAGAAAATATGGTCATTTGATGATTTATCTTTATTCAGTAAAAAATTGTCAATTTGGCCAAATTTCCAAAATTGAAATTTTCAAGGTCGATGCGCGACCCCTAAATATTGATCGATTTTGGTAAAAATGGTGTCAGTGTACTTCCACTGAACCAAATCATGGGAAAAACTTTGACCAGCTATAATTTTTCACAAAAAGTGAAAAGTGATCCACCCTACTGTACAGTATATTCTAAATGAGGCCTAATAAGCGACTTATACAGGGTGAAGCATAAATGTGTTTCATAAATAACAGGGTGTATTCTTGAGACAAAAGTAAAGAAAGAGAGACCATATGAACATAAGGGCGAGAAACCCGTAGGTTTCGAGCTATAGCACGCGACCGAAAAATGAAGCATATATATAAATATGAAATCTTTTTAAGGAATTCTATCTAACTCGAGGATCTATTTGGGCTCAAAAGAAAATCAAGACAGTCAATGATTAGAATTCAGAGGAAAGAATTTCAGAATATTAAAATTCGTTTTTTTTTAGCTCTCTTTAGACTTAATTAACGTCCTCACAATTCACTGCATGTCCTTGAAAGGGAATCGATCTGTGAGCACAAATCTTAGTTATAGTCACTGTAACACAGGAATATACGAATTTCAGTCTGTAGAAGTGAACTTGAAAACCCACTTGGGGGAGTGGGAGAACAAAGATTCTGAAGGGTCCTTACTCTGCCTTATAACATAATCTTTAGGATGCTGCATCACTCATCTCAGAGATGTTCAACATCGCAAATGTTTACCAATCACAGTGTTATCAGCATTTTTGAGGCGAACAGATGCGTTCAACATCACCTAATGAGGCCAATACAAAACTTCGATAATCTAGTTATTCACGCTATATATATATATATCAGCCCAATACCATATGTCCCCGAGACTCCGGCCATCGTACTTGGTAACTTGGTATAAAATGTTTGACTGCATCCTCACCTATATAACCTTTTAACCCTACTATTTTATTCTGGCTAAGGTCAGACGAATTTACTTAGCTCACTGATTAAGTATCTATATTATTTATTCACACATTTCGTAACTGTAGTCCTTTTTCCGTTTTATTATATTCGGTATAAATCCCCGGACCAAGAAAATGACTTCACGCAAATATTTACGTACATTGAGTCCACACGATTTATGGTGAAAAATTGTCCCCACCAGGGTTCCAACCCACCACCTCTTGAATAGAAAATGAGGGCGCTAGCCACTACACTACAACGATGTAAAAGTTAACAACTTGTCATACATTTAAACAATCGAGGAAATGTATAAAGATTTCGGGTCCAGAGGCGTTTTACGTGTTAACCCTTCCGCACTCGAGGCAATGACCAGCATTTCATTCAAATAATCTGAAGTAATGCTTTGGAGTCCCATAAATGGAATATCATAAATGAATCCGCACGATATATATATGGAACAGTAAATATATTGAAAACATTACAAATACAGCTAAAAGATTTTGGATGTTCTGTTATAGCAGATAAAATGCGAAACAAGGAATACAATAAATAAAATAAAAACAAAAAAAAAAGAAGGAACAGAAGAATAAAACAGATGTGATTCAACCGCCGGTTATACAGAGTGATGCATAAATGTGTTTCATAAATCGCAGGGGGTATTCTTGAGATAAAAGTAAAAAAAAAAGACCATATGAACATAGGTCAAGAAATCCGTAGGTTTCGAGCTATAGCACGCGACAGAAAAATAAAACTCCTAAAGATTTTTTACATTTTATGCAAATACACAGGGTGATACATTTTCTTCATTAAAGTAAATGTTCGAAATTCTTTCCTACTTCTTGATTGCATACCTCAGCACGTCGCAAAATAGGATAGAGGAGAGAGAGTTAAAGGGGGAAAATGAGTGAGTATCAGTGTTGGGCACTAAAGCGTTAATCCGATAACAGTTAATTAACGAAGTTAACTTTTTTTAACGGACTATTAACGGAAGTTAATTTCCATTTATCATTATCGGACCAGTTAACTTCCAATAACTCGATATTTAGTCTGTTAAAGTCCGTTAACACGTTAACTGCGAGGAGTCATTCACGGAAGATCACCGCTCCGCGAATGAATTCAAACCGCCATAACTTCAGTCTGCCAATTCCGTCCTCTGCCGCAGTGGAACGGCTCTTCTCTCTCGGCAAGGACATCCTGAGGCCCAAGAGGTCAAGACTGGCAGTTGGGCCTAACTTTGAGAAGTTGGTCTTTCTGAAGGGCAACCAGCACATTGTGTCATAGTCTTTAATAACGGTCCTATTCAAAGGAGTGACATAACGAAGGAGTGACATAACAAAGGAGTGTCATAACGAAGGAGTGACATAACAAAGGAGTGACATAACGAAGGAGTGACATAACAAAGGAGTGACATAACGAAGGAGTGACATAACAAAGGAGTGACAAATCGGAGATAAAATTCAAAGGAGTGACATAACAAAGGAGTGACAAATCGGAGATAAAATTCAAAGGAGTGACACGAAAATACCAACAAAGAAGAAGAAAGAACAAATCCAGAGGGAAGAGAGGCTTGCAACTGTTAGGTTAGGTTAGGTTAGGTTAGGTTAGGTTTCTAGTTTTTGAAATAAAATCTTAATTTTAACAATTCTAACAAATTTTGTTTTTTTAAATAAAATTTTAATAATTATACTTTGAATTTTATCTCCGATTTGTCACTCCTTCGTACGGTATTTATGTCACTCCTTTGAAATGTCACTCCTTTGAAATGTCACTCCTTTGAAATGTCACTCCTTTGAAATGTCACTCCTTTGAAATGTCACTCCTTTGAAATGTCACTCCTTTGAAATGTCACTCCTTTGAAATGTCACTCCTTTGAAATGTCACTCCTTTGAAATGTCACTCCTTCGATACAGACCCTTTAATAAATGTGCCTAAAATTTAATTTTACCTTTCAGTTCCCGCCATAATAATTCTCTGGTAAATTAAAGTTTAGTTAATGGTTAGTGGTTACAAGGGTTTCAAAACATGTAATCAGTACATTTTTTATTAAAAATAAAAAAAAAGTTATTAAGCAAAAAAGTTGCAAAACTTGATAAAAATACAGTTAAATACCTATTTATTGTTGGATTTTGCATAAACAAACATTTTCTATGGGTTTTAAAGCTTTTTCCCTTGATTTTTTTAAATGTTAGTAAAGAAATAGTTATCGTTAACGGATTATCGTTAACTTCCGTTAACTTTGTAGTAAAATTATCGGATTATCGTTATCGGAGTTAAAAATTGGGGTTAACGGATTATCGTTATCGAAGTTAACTTTTTGGTTAACGGTGCCCACCACTGGTGAGTATGAACACGTTAAGGAATGGTGGTTAGCGGTAGTTTACGATGAGTGGGGTAGGTAGAGAGAGAGAGAGAGAGAGAAAGTGGGTGTTGGGGCATGCATTCAAATAGAAACGAATTTCGAACACTTACTTCAAAGAAGAAAATGCATCACACTATTTGCATAAAATGTAAAAAATCTTTAGGAGCTTCATTTTTCTGTCGCGTGCTATAGCTCGAAACCTACCGGTTTCTCGGCCTATGTTTATATGATCATTTTTCTTTACTTTTGTCTCAAGAATACACCCTGCAATTTATGAAACACATTTATGCATTACCCTGTATACAATAAAAGATTTTATGCATTAATGACAGATAACAAACACTTCGTGCGACTCTCCCCGAAACCAAAGCCTACTCGGGAGTCTTATCATAAAGTTTCATTTCACTGATAAATGTTCATACGAAAATTGACTCGCAGCGACCTCTGAAATAAGATATACAAAATGCAAATTCCATTGACAAAATTGTTGGCCAGTGTGCCTCATGTAGTTAGCGAGGGGTGGGGGGGTTGATGTCGGTCTCAAATAGCTCCTAATTTCGGCCTCATGTTTTCCACATGAAATGTAAATGTAAATAACGTCCGGATAAAAGGGAATCCGGACAATATACTCGTAACTTTCCACAAGATAAATTTTTGGTTCATAGTAAATAGTATGAGTAAGTTGTAGAGTTCATTTTGTATGACACCTCATGGATGACATGACAAGACTCTGTAGTAGGCTTTGCCCAAACCCTGCCTGTCTCTCTGGATGTATTCTCGTTTACCTCCGCATCTATTAAATAATATTTGCCTTTATACTTTCATTAGTAAATAGGTTCGTTAACTAAGTCTATTTCAATAATAATATTATTATTATTATTATTAATAATAATTAAGAAGTTTATGCTGTATAATAATGATAATGATGATGATGATTGTCAGAATATAAATCCCATAAAATAGTACAATATCTATGAAGGTAATAAACGGTATGATAAATGAAACAATAATAAATTTAAAAAGCTAAAAATTATTACTAAAAGCGAAATAAAAATAAGACACGTACTGAAACAAGTAATAATAAAAAGTACCCACAGCTACGACTACAAAATGGAAAAAAATGGAAAAAAAATGGAAAAAAAATTGAAATAAAAATCGAAATAAAAATCGAAATAAAAATAAAAAGTACACGTAATGACAATCCCAACATATATATGATAATGACAATGATAATGTTTATTGGCAGGAGACAGATCCCATAAAATAAAAATGTACAGTATCCATCAAGGTAATCAACGATACAATGACTGTAATTATTAAACAATAAATTGTTTATCAAAAAACAAAAAAAATGGACTACGATAATAAAGAAATAACAATAATATACGTAAAGAAACGAGAAATAATAATATCAATAATAACTGCTTCATAAAAATAAAAAGTACATGCAGTGGAATGGCTAATGCTGGAGTCAAGTGAAGCTATAGACAAACACTTTCATACCAAGAGGTCCACAGTCTAGAAGACAAAGCAAGACTGATGAATAGTTTGAACAATTGGATTGTCTGCGTTTTTAATTCGTCGCATTAGACTGTATTGAGCGCGTCTTGTTACTTCGGAGAGGCTTGGAACGTTGCGGTCAGCGAACATTTGAGAGGATGGCATCTTGTGGGTAACTTATGCACTAGTCGAAAGGATTTGTTATAAAGCAAATTGAGGGTTCTGCGGGAGCCTTTTTTATAATTAACCCAGAATTGCTGCCTACAAATATTAGTGCAGAAAGTACGAGAAAGAGTGTCTTTAGCTTCGCTTGTAGAGAAATTGAAGTTCCTTATAATCACGTTTGCCTTAGCACAGTAACTTCGATATTGTTTCCTTATTCTTAGTCGTCATTCAAGGTGGTGATAGTTTGACCCACATACAGTACTTAAATTCTTGTGCCTGCTCTATCGGTTCATTTCTCATTTTGAAATTAATATTAGCCGTTTGGTTTGAGCTTTTAAAATTAATGTCATGGTTCTGTGAATATGGTTCACAAATTTTTATAAGATGATCCAGAGGTTTCACCGAAGGGCCTATTAACACCATATCATGGGCATAGAACAAGTTATTCATCTTCATGTCACCTATACAGCATTCCACTCTTGCCTCATTAAGAGAAACAATTAATCCATCAATATACAGTACGAGTATATGAGGCGTCGCGAGTACGAGGGTCGAACTCGCCAAACCAGTTTTGAGATAGACGTGTTAAACTTTGTAACTATTATGTATGAGGGGCACGTAGTGCAAATACACGCACTGAAAATAACTACATTTTGAGTGTACGAGGGAGATGTTTGGTTATACCAAGTTGTCTTTGATAGGGAGAGGATTGAACTATTCATTCGTGGAACAATCGCAAAATCACCAAAGTGCGACTTCGCCCCTCGTACGCGCGACGCCTCATATACAGGGTGTCCACATTCAAAGGTAATAACTTTGAAGCATCATAATTATATATGTGTGAATGTGTGAATGTTGAAACTTGCACAGATACCACATCATATAACCAAGTTTCTGTGTCGAGCGCATGACGGCGGCACTAGCCTCCGTCACACCTGCGATGTTAGACAATGTGTGAAGAGAAGTGGAGTACCGTTGTGGCGGTTTTAGGCGAATTTGTCTACAACAATTTGTCTAAAGATACAATTCATCTACAACAATTTGTCTAAAGATACAATTCATCTACAACAATTTGTCTAAAGATACAATTCATCTACAACAATTTGTCTAAAGATACAATTCATCTACAACAATTTGTCTACAGATACAATTTATCTACAATAATTTGTCTACAGATACAATTTGTCTAGAGAAACTATTACTAATATTGGACCTAGTATGTTTCATGGACTGCTCTCGATTTTCCTACGAAATTGAAAACAAGGGCAGTCGATGACCCTGATTTTGTTTCTGCAATCGGTTTTCTTGAGAAACCTAACCTAACCTAACCTAACCTAACCTAACCGAGTTTTATACTATTGTTTTTTGCAAGATATCGCACTAATTCTTGTCATTTTTTGTGAATTTGTATGGCGTAAGCGCCACACCAGCTCGGACTTATTCAAAAAGATGTTGGTGTATATTGCGTCGTTTCAGTAAATAAATTTATTCAATATCCAATAACATTTTTCGTTATCATTTCTCAAGAAAACCGATTGCAGAAACAAATTTTTCATTTTTTTGAAAAAATTAATAATAATTAACATCAAATAGCTTTCATTTTTCCTCTCTAGACAAATTGTATCTGTAGACAAATTATTGTAGATGAGTTGTATCTTTAGACAAATTGTTGTAGATGAGTTGTATCTTTAGACAAATTGTTGTAGACAAATTCGCCGGACACCCGTTGTGGCATGTCGAATGTGTACCCTAATGTACATATACCAGATGAAACGTGAGTATATCGGCTATGAGTTGTGCGCATATTAAATCTGTTCACACTATTCAATAAACATATATGGTGCTCAAAGTTGTTACTTTCAATGTGGACACCTGTATATTAAACAGCAGAGGAGAGAGTAAGGAGCCTTGTCTATCTCCACATGAGGAACCAAAACATTCGGACAATACATTGCCCCATTTAACAGTGATTCACTCCATCATATACTTTGATTATATCCAAAAAACAACTATAAATAGTTGAATTACTGACAGTATATCTAAACACAATCAATCTCCTTCAAAACATACAGTAAATACACAGGTCAGTTAAATGGGACCTTTTATAACCAAACTGATTAGGAGCTGTCCATAAATAATCATTTAGTCGACGTAGAAAAAGTTTCTCAGGTAATTTTGGGAAGTAGGAGACAACAGCAATAGGACTGTAGTTATCGCTGAATGGAATGTCCCTATATTTATTTTTGACAAGGGATGTGATATAAACCCTCATAAACTCTGCAGGAATTTAACTGTGAGCAAGCATGGCTGAGAACAGTAGAGAGATATGAAGACTGATCACATCATTAACATACCGTACTTTAAATGTTCATTAGACAGGCCCTCTATTCCTGGTGAATCGCCTGTCTTTAGCTCTTTATCAGACTCTTAATTTCAGGCACTAAAGTCCCCATATTTTCACTGGTTCCTCCTAATGTCGTTCCATTGCAGCTTACATTAACATTAATTCTCCCCACGCTGTTAAGGATGTCTGAGTACTTCGTTCTCCATAACCTAGCTATTTCTACCTCCCCAGACACTCCATCAATTGTTGATAGGATGGCATTTGTTAAGTTAGGTTAGGTTAGGCTACGCTGTATAAACGAGAAAAGTCCGTCAAGAAGGGGTAACGCGCCTGGATATGGCAACTCTCTCATCACCCCTCCATCTGCTCCCTCTCCCCCATCCCCCGCCGTCTACTCCCCCCCCCCCCCTGTCTACTTAGATGTCCAATACACTACTGATGCTCTTCAATCTTCATATCGTTTTGGGCTTCCGCTTCGCTAAGAAGTTTTTAGATGAAAGCCCCGAATGGCGAATATTCTGAAAGCAATAGTTTACTATTAGGTTTTTTATGTTCATACTATTTATAGTATAATTTTAATAATTTTTTTAACTTTCTTCAGAGTCCGCAGAGATTTTGTTGATATTGCTTCCGTTAAATTAACATCTTGGTCCCTTTGTCCAACAGAGTTAATAGATTGTAAGTTACACTTTTTCAAAAAAGGTTTCAGAGTCCACTATTTCCTATAATGGAGAGCAGAACATTTGTTCTCGGGACCTAAATCAATGTTTTAGACTTTGTGGTTCGCGATCATCTTCGTTCCCTTTGTTGTTGTTGTTGTTGTTGTTGTTGTTACGGTGATTGGTGCATTTTAATTTTTTTTATTGTATTTTTCCCCACATTTTTTGTTTATATATATATATATATATATATATATATACACACACACACACATTTCAACTGCAAAGAACACGCAGTATAATTAAGGTAAAGAACGACGCTTGTATAGAAGAATATCCGCGCAAGATGAGGAGGGAGAACGAACAAATATATATATATATATATATATATATATATATATATAAAAGGGTGTCCCATAAGTTCGGTCTCGCAGGAAAATTTATTTTAAATTAAATTTACAAAAGTAATACATTAGAATTAAAGCGAATGTTCAAATTGATGTCTTGTTTTGGGACCTTTTTTTTTTGTTGCAGGTAGAATAAGACGCAATAGTTAATATGGAAGCGAGTTACAGTGGTGAGGAAAAGGCCTCCAAAAGGACTTTTTCTCACCAGTGTAATTCGCTTCCATACGTGTTATTCTACCTGCAACAAAAACAAGGTTCCAAAACAAGACATCGATTTGAATATTTGCTTTAGTTCTAATACAGCGGTTCTCAACCTGGGGGTACGCGAGGGAATCTTATGGAGCACGCAACGGGGTCCTGAAAATATGACCCTTTTAATTTTATATAAGATTGGATTAAGTTGTTGGTGGCAAAAATACAGCTGGATTCTTATCGATTTTAGAGACGGAGCTGCCACTGAGATACATAGACGCCTCGGTCTCCTCACTGGTGTCTAGAGACGACCAATAAATTTGTATGCACCTTCGGAGTGGTCGGGATGGGGGTCTTGGGGACAGCTGATGGGAGGAAGGACCCTGTTATCGTTCTTCGGGCGGGATTTCTGGAGGGGATCCACAAGAAGGTCCTGGCTTCTCACAAATACGTATGTGGAATACTCGTATACTTAAAACATTTTATGCTGGGAATAATACAGGAGGGCGTCTTGCCATTAGAAAAGAAGGTTCCAGTATCAGTGAAATGAGACTAGATTCCTCAACTTCCGCCGCTTATACAGAGGCTTGGTATCCTTTGCTTCAACCTCGTGCTATCCACCAGTATCTCTTGATTTTCATCCCTAGGGATAAAAGAAGTGGAAAGGGTTTACTTGGTTTCGTAGAGTACTTGCTTAATTAACTCTAAAATTGTATGGGCAACTACAATGGATCCTAATTTAAAATTCTATTTTTCATCTTTCCATCTTGGTGTAGTATATCTCCCATTTAATCATTAATTTTACTGTTTCAGCCTCCCCTTCCTATCTCCATCTTCGTCTTCGACCTCGTCGGTACAATCTCCAACTCGTTGTAACTCTTGATTTTTGGGGGGGTCATATCTACTGATCTCATTGTTATCGGAGGTACACGATTTGTTAGGGTCACAGAGAAAATGGTATCGTTCTGTTTATGTGGAGCGGGCATACCTGCAATCTCGTGGAGTGTGTGCGGCAGCTGAGTTAAACTTTTTATATTAAATCAGATCCAGGTAGCATACTGGTTAAAATGCTGGGCTGCTAAACGGAGGTCGTGGGATCGAGTCCAGGCTCGGACCTTGTGATTTCAAACTTCTTTGGGTGGTTGTGGTTTGGATTCCACGTTAAGCTGTAGGCCAAAGTGGGGTAACAAGCCTGACTTTCGTCAGAATGAATAATTTAGGCGGAAGTGAAAACCAGGGTTATAATTCAAACGTGTATATATCAACTCTTTCTTTTTTTCAGCCTCATGATCATAATGAAGTTTCACACACACGATAAAATAAATAAATAAATAAATAAATAAATATATATATTAGTGTCTCAGAAGGCTAGGCAGAATTCACTTTTTACTTTTATTTTAACAATTGTTTAAATTGCATGTCAGTAACTTTCATACACAGTTACACACCTCGTTAACCTCGTTGCTGTTCCGTGCGTTGGTCTCTCTTCACATGGTGTTGCTTTCTTGCGCTCTCCACAGTACATAGCCAGGTACACCCGGCTCATCTGGTACCGTCCTGAGCCAGGCATCTAGTCTTCTCTTAAAGACTTCAACTTTGACTCTTGTAACGTTTCTGAGGTCCTTTGGAAGCTGGTTAAAAAGTCTTTGCCCCCTGACAACCGAGCTTTTTTCCTTCAGTGTTGAGGAGGTCCCTTGTCGGACCTTTAATTTGGGAACACTACACATCCTGCCTTTCCTATTTTCCAGTGTTGTTTGAATGGTAATTGGGTTTAGTTTGAGGTTTGGTACCAGTTTTTCAATCATTTTCCATATGCAGATTATGGTGTACCTCTCTCTTCTTTCCAGGGAGTACAGATTTAGTTCACGTAGTCTTTCCCAGTAGTTGAGCTCTCTGCAGCCATCAAGCTTTGCTATGAAATGTCTCTGAGTTTCTTCTAGTTTATTAGTTTCTTCCTTTTTATATGGGGACGTTAAAACTGAGCAGTATTCAAGTTTTGGTATAAACAGTGTTTTTAGCAGGGGAATCATTACTGTCTTGTCCCTTCTTTTGAACGTTCTTAATACCTGTCCCGCGACTCTTTTTGCTTATTTATCGCTATCTGACTTTGTGTTTCGAATTTCGCATCATCGGTCATTATTACCCCAAGATCGATCGCTTTCATGCTTTTCTGAATTTCCTGTATCTGGAGCATAATATGCAGCCTGTTTAAGTTCTTCTTTTCTACCATATCTCAAGAGCTGAAATTTCTCGGTGTTAAATGTCTCGTTGTTGTCTTCTGACCATTTGTATATTTTGTTCGTGTCCCTCTGCAAGGCCTCCACTTGAATTTTGACGACCTGTAGACGTTCTCTGAGGAAGTTGTAGATTCATTTTCCCACTTTGCCTGTTATTCCCATATATTTCATTTTATGTGCTATTATACCGTGATCACACTTGTCGAAAGCTTTAGCAAAATCCATGTATATGACATCGTAGTTGTCATTTCCTTTCAGTGCATCTAGGATATTGTCGTAGTGTTCTATTAGTTGTGATAGACATGATCTACCTCAGGGATTCCCAAAGTGGTCTGTACAGACCCCCAGGGGTATGTAGGAAGCTTCCAGGGGGTCTCTAAGCTTTTGGAAAAATAGTAACATTAACTATATTAAAATAAATTTCCATTTCACACTAGACATTCGGTAAGTGTTTATTAAACTGGTTTAATGAGCGTAGAATGTTTAATTTTACATTAATTTAAAAGCTATCTATGGTTATGAAATATACTATAGTTTGTAACTGAATTCATAATTTTTTTGTGGGGGATCTATGTCCGTACGGAATTAATATTTAGGGGTCCTTGGTGGTAAAAGTTTGGGAACCCCTGAATTATTCTACCTGATCGGAATCCGTGCTGATTTTCGTTGAATCTTTCCAGTGTCTCCAAGAAATCATAAATTTTCTTTCTAACTTTTCTTTCAAATACTTTGGTGAGGTGGAACGTCACTGACACTGGTCTATAGTTCTTTGCTCGAGATCTGTCCCTTCCTTTATATATAGGGACAATGTTTGCTCTTTTCAAGATGCTCGGTATTTCCCCCGTGTCTTAGGATCTTCTCCATATCCAGTTTTAAGATGTAGCTATTTCATTTTTACAATTTTTAATCAATAATGCGTTCCGATTGTCCGGACCTGCAGCTGATTGCTGTTTCATTTGTCCTATAGCTCTCGCTACATCTTCTGGGGTAAAATCAAAGTCTAATACACTCGTCACTCTCCTCGCAATTTCTCCTCAAAGAATGCATCTATGTCAGGTATTGCTTTGTCACTTTTTGGGGTACTAAAAACTGATTCATACTGGGCTCTCAATGTTTCAGATATTTCTTTTGGATCGTCAGTTAGTTCATTATTTCCCTTCCATAAAGGCCGAATAGCGGCGCGCGTTTTTGTTTTCCTTTTCGCATATCAGTTCTTTCACGTAGGCTTCTCTGAATTAATTTAATAAATTAAATTAATAAATAACCCTAATGGCATACGAGTCCAAACTTCTGAGACACATTTTACATATATATATATAATTATAACCGCCCATAAGGCATGACAACCCGGATGCTTGTCAGAGTTCCGGAGACAGTTTGGTTCCGCGCAGCTCGAGATAAAAATAATTAAATTTACATACGTTCAACCATGCTACAAGAAGGTTAAATAATTCAGCAATCTTTTCAATAGAGTGAGAGTTGGGAAGGAAAACTGATTTCAAGGATTTGATGGATCACTTCAACAAAAAAGTAAAGCAGTTCACTCACATATGAAAGGTAAAATACTGTCATATACTTCAAATGACCTAATAGTTAAGAGTATATTGAATTATTATGCGTATGGGTATGGGTAGTTGCGATACATCAAGAGCTCGTGTTCTCTTTAATTAAGGACCCACTCGATTCTGCCTTCATGAGCCCACAAATCCTTATGAGCTCTCTCTCTCTCTCTCTCTCTCTCTCTCTATATATATATATATATATATATATATATATATATATATATACACACAAACTCAGAATGGTCCCCTGAGAAACTTATATGTTAAACACAGACCGTGCATGGAACAAGGAACTCTTCTGGGAAAATTAAATCCACTATAGTCCGAATAAGTAATGGTAAATGACAAATACCAAAGTTTTTCTTTTTCATGATGCTAGCCCGACGTGGGCAACGGCTCTCTCGCAACGGGACCATTCTGAGTTTGTGTATATTAATCGGACGTGTTACGTGCCTTGAAAAGTGGACGCTCAATGTCCCGGTTGAGGTTTAAGTTTTGTTTTTTTGGCTAAAAATACAATATTTACCCCCTTTTTCTTTGATTTATTCAATCCGACGTGAATGCAACGAGTCTTTTACTTATATAGAGGTTCTGAATGTAGTGGGACTAGGCTTGCTTTAAACCCTAGATCCATGTCCCAAAGCTGGATCCTGTCTGCTTTGCAGATAGCTGGTGAGGGAAGCTATATTTATGGGACCTCTTTGCGAGAGACCCGTTGCCCACGTCGGGCTAGCATCATGAAAAAGAAAAACTTTGGTATTTGTCATTTACCATTACTTATTCGGACTATAGTGGATTTAATTTTCCCAGAAGAGTTCCTTGTTCCATGCACGGTCTGTGTTTAACATATATATATATATATATATATATATATATATATATATATATATATATATATATATATATATATGCATCATAGGAATTTTCAGTGTTGACTATAATATATAATTTTTTTTCTTTAGGTACGGGATGGCTGCAAAATTACCAATAGACGAGAGGGTGAGCTTGGTTTTAATGCATGGAATACCAGGTACTACAAATCGATGAATCGGTACGGAATTTAAATTCTGTACCGATGAATATATTATATAATAAATAAATAATAAATAAATATAAATATATAATATATATATAATATATATATAATATAACGGGATGAAGCAAAAGATCAACAGCTTAAAACTGCAGTTCTCTCTGGAAACAAGAAATTTATCGAACGAGCAGGGATGACCATCACTTTTTTACGGTGAGAGCAGTGCCGGCTCCAACTTTTTGGGGGCCCTACGCGCAAATATCTTTGGGGCCCCTAATACATACATACATACATACAATACATACATACATACATGTATATTTCGCACAATAAAATGGTTTATATACAATTAAATATACAGAAACCTAATAAGTTTATTTAGATAGATATACAGTATATCAATATACATTCAAAACCTTTCTCTCCTGGCCTTTTTTTTATTGCAAATTCATCAATATCATCATCATAGGACAGCTTCCGGCCTACCTCCCGATTGATGCTCATGATGGCAAGCCCACTCAGACGTTCTTGCGCCGTTGTTGACCTGAGGTACGTTTTAATTAGCTTCAACTTGGAGAAGCTCCTTTCAGCTGTGGCTACGGTCACTGGAAGAGTGACTGCAATTATAAGAGCAATCCATAGGTTTGGATATAACTCTATCAGCTGCTTCTCGTGTAAGTCAGCAGTTCCGGTGCAGTCATCTTCTGAGATGGCAGATCTGATAGCACACATTAGGCAATGTTTACATTTTGATTTTTATGATTTTAATAACAAAAAAATTGCTAGATTTTATATGGAAATAAAATGAATGGCGCTGCAGGAGTTTAAAAAAAAATAAAAATTTGGCCAATTTTTTTTTGTTTGTCAATCATTCATTATAATTTTTTTATACCGCTCGCTGGGGGCTCTCCCGCCTCGCGGGGCCCCGCACACTGCGCGATCTGCGTAATGGAAGAGCCGGCGCTGAGAGAGAGAATAGTACAGTCTTTTTACTTCTCTGTACAATTAAAAAAAAAAACATTTATAAGGCTTGATAGAATTCTTTAAGTAATATTCTTTTTGCCTTTAAGGTCAACTCAGTTTAGACTCTCATACATACTGTAGATCGAGCGCACAAAATTTGCTCCAATTAATACGAGTCTTTTCACTCTGAAATAATTTATTCAAGTAAATATTTCCATAAATTTATTTTTATGAACCAATTTACAGCATTGGTTCGTATTTTTTTTTAAGTATAAAACTGTATTGCCAAAGTCCCTCGTGTCAAATATTATTTACCCTTTTATTTACGTCTGTAATTCCATATACAGTATGTTGGCTCCGATTCGCCATTTGAAATCGAGGTCAATGAGATCTCGTGGGACTTACTAGCAGCAGGACTTCCAGTCCTCTTAACCAACTATCTACATCCGCAGTCAAAGCAGTGATCATCCTCGCTCGTTCGATAAATATTTAGCTTTAGGAGAGGCACAGAGCAGTGTAGATCTAAGGATTATCGAGTTCTTTGATATACATAGAATTAACCACTCGTAAAAGATTAAGTCTGTAAGAATATAAACTTAATATTTTAAGGTAATAATATTGGTTTCATTTTAATTTTATTTCAGTCTTTTATTAGTTTAACTCTTAATTATTTTAAAGGTTATTTTAATTGTTTTATTGCGTTATTCCTTTTAATTATTTTAAATTAAGATATTCATTATACGTATTACGTAATGAGAGATAATATTTTGAGTCTATTTGTATTTTATATCGGTTTAGTCTTAGAATTTTTAATCGTAATTTTAATTTTAAAATTTTAATATTGTTCCGTTCATTTTAATGAATTTTGTATAATTATTAATTTTAATACCGTAGGTTAATCTTAAAAAAAATATTTTAATTAGTCACTGATGATGAATCGAGTTAGGTCTCAAAACGTTCGGTATCAAATATGTTCCTGACAACGTCGGTCCCTTTTTTTTTCCCCCCATCTTCTAATATGTACGTAAGTATGCGCGTGTGTATGCGTGTGCGCAGGCGCGTGAAGGAATAAACTGAAAAGAATTAAATCAAGAAAAGGAATTACATCGTTCAAAAATCTGAAAAGGTCAAATAAATGATCAAAATCGAAGTCAGAGGAAATAATTCTGAGCAAGAATACACAATCCTCTTAAAAGATAAAATCCCAAAACCGAAATTTGTGATTCAACTTGTAGTGAATACTCTTATTTTAGTTTCAAGATAAATGTTAATTTTACCGTCTTGAATTTCGGAATAGCTATAAATTCATTTTAAATTAGTTACCCATCATAATTCAATTGTAAACCACATTAATACTAATTTTATGTATACTGTATTATTTTATTGTATGTAAACATAATTAATTATATATCACAATTGTCAGTTAATTATTTATATTCAAATAATTATTTTAATCTAATACCATGTCATTTTGCAAATAAAGAATAGAAATCCAAGGGTTATATTTTCCATCCTTGGTACTGTCGCAGTTTCGCCTAACGGACTCAATACGGCCAGTGAGATAATCACTGGTTGGCACTTAACCAGCGGCAGTGCTTATGGCTACATCATCCAGGTTAACCTATACCGGATAGATGCGCTACGGTCCCAAGCCGTAGCTTGCCTAGGCCCGACGACGACGAAAACCAACAATTGGTGACCCCGGAGTTGGATTCCCCCCTTTTACCCGAACGACTAGGACTAGACTGTAACGTCGTTCGTGCCCATCACCCCCTTCACCCGAGCGACTAGGACCAGACTGTAACGTCGCTCGTGCCCTCTGCCCCTCACCCCTGCCCGTGCGCTCTGTGCCTGCGCTCGTCTCAACCTCCACTCCTTCGTTGGTAACTTGTCGTCTTGCTTGTACGTCAGCAAGCATAGGAGAAGATGCCTGATGACGCTGGTGCCATCTCCCACTTGAGCGTAAAGCTCCCCGTCTTCTGGCCGGGTGATCCATTTATTTGGTTCCACCAAGTGGAATCACAATTCAACTTGGGAAGGATCACCGCTAGCAGGACAAAATACGATCATGTTTTGTCCTCTCTACCAGCGAGCATCATCTCTGAAGTCCGTGACGTCATCGTGTCTACTTCCACGAGTGAGGACCCATACAACGATCTGAAGTCTGCCATCCTGTGCCGCACCACTGTCTCCGAGCGTGAGAAACTACATCAGTTAATCTCAAAAGAAGAACTTGGAGACCGTAAGCCCACTCAAATGCTGAGGGCTATGCAGTGCGCTCTAGGCGAACGCGCACAAACCTTCGATAAGGACATCTTTAGACAGTTGTTCTTGCAGAAACTTCCTCCATCAGCTCAGCGTGTCTTGGCCACTATGGATCCTGCTACTCCAGTTGATAAACTAGCAGAAACTGCCGACAAAGTAGTGGAGATTGACACAGCTCCGGTCAACAACGTGAACACACAATCGGAACTGGAGTTGAAAGTGGAAGAGTTAAGTCAACAACTCAACCACGTTTGTTCTCTGCCACAAAATCAACGGCAAAGAAGCCATTCTCGGTCAAGATTTACGAAGAGGCATCGTTCGAGTTCCGGGAAGATCTGCTTCTACCACTCTAAGTTTGGAAAGAAGGCTAGGAAGTGCATCTCCCCTTGCAATTTTTCGTCGGAAAACCCCAGCAGCGAGTCCTAATGGCGTCTAGTACTCGCACTGCCAACCTGTTATTCATAAAGGACAGGAACTCTGGTGTCAATTTCTTGGTCGATACCGGAGCGTCAGTCAGTGTATTCCCTCAAAAATCTGGTCATACGCACTCGGAATCTCCGCCTCTATACGCTGCTAACGGTTCACGCATACCCACGTACGGTACTCAGTCGCGTGAACTAAACTTGGGCCTTCACCGATCCTTCAAGTGGATTTTCATCTGTGCTCAAGTGCAGCATCCCATAATCGGCGCTGACTTCCTCCAGCATTTCAAACTCCTGGTGGATCTTGACAAGCGACGCTTATGCGACCAGGCCACACTGCTTTCTGTTCTTGCCAAACAGGTTGCCCTTCCGGACGCCTCGAACTCTGCACTTTCCCTCGTTCCCCCTAATTCCATGTACCAGTGCCTTTTCCAGCGATATCCAGGAATTCTTCAACCGATGCAGATGGGTGATACCATTAAGCACACCATTACCCATCACATTACAACAAAAGGTCCCCCTGTGTTTGCAAAACCCAGACGTCTTGCCCCGGACAAACTGAAAGCTGCCAAATCGGAATTCCAACTTATGATAGATCTTGGGATAATAAGACCTTCCAAAAGCAGTTGGTCCTCTCCCACACCTGGTCCAGAAGAAGTCAGGAGACGAGACCATGTGGGGATTACCGGTTTTTGAATTCGACAACCATCCCGGACCGATATCCGGTACCAAATGTCCAATACTTTACTTCTCTTCTCCACGGCAAATCTATCTTCAGTAAATAGACCTCGTTAAGGCTTTCCACCACATTCCCGTAGAGCCTTCGGATATTCCCAAGTCTGCAGTTTGTACACCATTTGGGTTATTCGAATTTGTGAAGATGCCGTTCGGGCTACGGAATGCTGCGCAAACCTTTCAGAGGTTTATAGATGAGGTCACCAGAGGCTTAGACTTTGTTTATGCCTACATCGATGATTTGCTTGTGGCCAGCTCAACGGAAGAGGAACATAAGGAACATCTTTCACTCCTCTTTCAACGCTTAGAACAATACGGTGTTACTATTAATGCATCTAAGTGTGTGTTTGCACAGCCAACCTTGGAATTTCTTGGTCACACGATTTCGCAGCACGGAATTACCCCCCTTCAGGACAAGTGTGAAGTGATAAAAAATTACCCTATGCCAAATAATCAGCGTGAGTTACGTCGGTTTCTAGGTTTGGTAAATTATTACCACAAGTTCATTAAAAACTGTGCCAGTGTTCTTGCTCCTCTACACGCTATGATCACACACAAACGCAAGGTAACGAAATTGGTATGGTGTAGCGATAGTTTACAGGCGTTCGACAATGCCAAAAATGCTATCAATAGTGCATTGTCTCTGTCATTTCCTATCAGTGATGCCCCCCTAACTCTGACGGTCGATGCATCAGATGTTGCGATCATTGGGGTGTTGGAACAAACCATTAACGGTCAACAAGCACCCATCGCGTTTTACTCGAAAAAGCTGCAGCCAGCCCAAACGCATTATAGTGCTTTCGGACGTGAACTTCTTGCTATTTACTTAAACGTGAAGCATTTTCAACATTTCCTTGAAGGCCGAAAGTTTTGTGTTTTTACCGACCACAAACCTTTGGTCACTGCCTTCAATAAAAACAGCTGTAACCACTCTCCCAGAGTCATCAGGCAACTCGATTATATCTCGCAATTTACCACAGATATCCGCCACATCAAAGGTGTCTTGAACACTCCAGCGGATGCACTTTCAAGAATAGAGATTACTTCTGTTACCCTCAGCTCTACACTGTGGAATGCTATTGCACAGGATCAAGATAAGGATACGGAACTACAAGACCTGCTCAGAGAAGACTCCACTCACTCACTTTCCCTCAAGAAAATGAGTATGCCAGGATTGTCTGTGCCCCTATTGCGACGTATCAACAGCTGCTATTCGCCCTTATGTCCCTCCATGTCACAGACAAGCAGTCTTCACGGATCTTCATAAGCCCTCCCATCCTGGTATCCGTGCTTCGCAACACCTGGTTACCTCTCGCTTTGTTTGGCCCTCGATGCGGAAGGATGTCAAACATTGGACCAAAACGTGCCTTGCCTGCCAGCGTGCCAAAGTCCAAAGGCACACCAGGCCCCCTTTGACGCATTTCCGCCCCCATCCCAGCGATTTGAGGTAATTCATGTAGACATTGTTGGCCCTCTTCCAGTGATTCAAGGCCAACGTTATCTGCTCACCTGTCTCGACCGCTTTTCCAGATGGCCTGAAGCCATCCCACTTCCTGATATCCAAGCGGACACTGTTGCAAGAGCCTTTCTTCATGGATGGGTATCAAGATTTGGATTGCCGACAAAAGTCATCACTGACCAAGGTCGCCAATTTGAGTCTTCGCTTTGGAAGAAGTTTACCAGCTTGTTGGGTACAGTACATGCGCATACCTGTGCGTATCATCCGCAAGCTAACGGCCTCGTCGAACGCTTCCATCGCCAGCTGAAGTCATCCCTTATGTGTCACGAAGACTCCCATTGGATGGATAAGCTTCCACTCGTGTTGCTTGGTATTCACTCTGCATTTAAGAGTGATCTGAAGACTACAGCGGCTGAACTAGTCTATGGAACAACACTGCGGCTACCAGGTGGCTACTTCACTGCAGGGGATAAGTCATGTGATCCTACGGAATTCGCTCAAACACTTTCCTCTCACATGCAGTCCCTTCAGCCTGTTCCCCCTCGATTGACTAGCCAACAGAACATCTTTGTTTCCCCAGCCCTCCAGTCTTACACCCACGTTTTCGTTCGTGTACCTGTCCCAAAACGGCCTCTCCAATGTCCATATGACGGGCCCTATGAAGTTCTCCGACGTACGCGCAAATCATTTCTCATCCAGCGCGGTTCCAAGGTCGACAAGGTTTCTATCGATCGTCTTAAGCCTGCGTTTTTTGGAATCAACCTTAAGCGAGGTACATGTAGCTACCAAAAAGGTCCAGGCGAAATCTGTGTCGTTCGGAACTCTTTGAACTTCCTCTCTGGTGGGGGAGTGTGTAGTGAATACTCTTATTTTAGTTTCAAGATAAATGTTAATTTTACCGTCTTGAATTTCGGAATAGCTATAAATTCATTTTAATTAGTTACCCATCATAATTCAATTGTAAACCACATTAATACTAATTTTATGTATACTGTATTATTTTATTGTATGTAAACATAATTAATTATATATCACAATTGTCAGTTAATTATTTATATTCAAATAATTATTTTAATCTAATACCTGTCCATTTTGCAAATAAAGAATAGAAATCCAAGGGTTATATTTTCCATCCTTGGTACTGTCGCAGTTTCGCCTAACGGACTCAATACGGCTAGTGAGATAATCACTGGTTGGCACTTAACCAGCGGCAGTGCTTATGGCTACATCATCCAGGTTAACCTATACCGGATAGATGCGCTACGGTCCCAAGCCGTAGCTTGCCTAGGCCCAACGACGACGACGACGAAAACCAACAAACTCTTACCGAAAACTTTTATTTTCTCAAAAGGGAAACTTCTTTTTTCCATTGGTGAATAGTTTGTATTACTTAAAACTAATTAAGAGCATCGATAAAATGAAAAGCAAATATACGTGCATAGTACAAATAATATATGCTGCAACCCACAAGCTCTGAATACACGAAAGGCCTTGGAATCGTTTTTCTTTTTCCTTGTGGGTTTGCAGCATTCATTCATTTCACGTGTTTAATTGTGAAATTCATCCCATATATATATATATATATATATAATATATATATATATACAGGGTGTCACAAATTTGTACATTTGTTTTAGTTCTAATGTATTACTTTTGTAAATTCAATTTAAAATAAATCTTCGTACGAGACCGGACTTATGGGACACCCTATATACAGTATATATATATATATATATACGCAATTATGTTCCTAATGCAAACAATTTTTCATAATTCGATTCTTCATTATTGAAAGAGCAATATTTTAAAAGTAAACAACTTATTAATGAAAAAATCGCAATCTTTTGAACGTAAAATATTCCACGAAATAGGTTTACTCTCATTCACCGTCATTTTCATTTAATTCCGCGCCCAAGAATGGGAAAGCGAGAATATTAAGAGGCATTTTCAAATTGATCTATTCTCAATTCGTCACTCACTCTCATTCAAGGTCTTTCCCACTTTCCTCCGGGTTAAATTACGATTGGTTAGGTTAGGTTACGATTGGTTTGGATACAATAAGAAGGGTTATGATTGGAAATGTATGATTCGGCGTCGTTTCCGCGAGTGGGAATGTAGTGACATTGTTTTGCAAATCAAGAAACGCTTTTCTCAAATGTGGACTGTAGTGATTCCCATTCCTTCATTTATAATTCATTATTTACTTTACTTTCTATTCAATTTCTCTTTATCTTTCATCATTCTCTTTACACTCGCTTCGCTGTACTTTATAAATACGGGTAGACGTGGCCGTGGGCGCCATTATAATTTGAACAAAGCGAGGGAGACGGAGAATTAATTATACACTTAATTACACTTTATTGACTTTCATTTATTCCGAAACACTTTTAGATAAACGAGGTAATGCGAGGGGAGAATTAACGTTAACATTTTAGCCGGAGAGAGACACGAATAATATTCTAAATTTACAAAAACATCGTATTACCAAAAACACCTTATTAGGATAACAGCCGTCCGATCACTCCCGTTTTTGGGCATTTCTCTCTCGTCCCTGGGCCCATTTCGAGTGTTGCCAATTTGTATTTTTATGTTTTTAACTTCTTATTATAACAAAACATTTAATTAAACATTATTAAATTCTTATAAACAAAACATTTAATGCTTAATTAGACATTACTACAGGCCTTCTCATTTTTGCACATTCTCATTCGTGGACCGCGCGAATGGGAATGACATTGAGCGAAATATAATGGAAGAATATTTTTCAACAATAAATATAAAAATTAAATATTATTTTGTAAATTATACGATCAAGATTAAATGGGAAAACATTTTTGGGAAAACCGAAAAAGAGTCAAAACTCGGTTACAAGTGATCATATAACTTTTTTAAAAGGGAAAAATAGAGCAGGTTTCAGGCAGGTATAAATGCACTCACGCATTATTATTAAACACTGTTCTTTACTTCCTGTAAGAAACATGTGTGAAAAAGGTTTTCCACAGGAAATAAATGTTAAAATTTATAGATATTATTCTGTTTGTATAAATTAAAGTATTAATCTTTTAAATTTTTAATACTGTATAACTTATCTCATGCCCAAGACAGTAGATGTCTGGCAGCCTTCCTAAAGCCTAACGACATCAGAGTGCCAAATCTATAATTTTAAACGGAGACTCCTAAATTCTAAGTGCTCTTTTCAGCTAATATAAATCACATAAAAGAGTTAAGTATAAAACCCAAAATTATATATAAATTCTTTTGCTAATATCATTATTAGACTAGAACCTTGCAACTTTAATAATCTTTTGTAAACGTGGCACCACGGGAGTGTCTCCAGGGTATAGCAAGTTGAGGAAAGATAGTTCGTGCCTCGCCCCTTTGGCGATCAGTCAATTCATTTGGTTTCGTTAACAACCCTCTAAACAAGTGTAGTGAGAAAAACTTTGGTTTCTGTTTTAACTTTGCTCCGTAAAAATCTAATCTCTTCAGAAGTGAACTATCCTCGTGAATTAAAACTGTGAAAAAGGGTAACACGTCATTTTCATCCTTCCACGTCGAGATTTATAAACATTCCATTCTCAACGGATTGAGGGAAGGGACGCCAGTGACGAAGGCATAACATTGTCGTATCGCGCAGTCAGATCAAGTTTGAGAAGAACCGTGAATGTAAGCGGTATACACTTCGTCGCCAGGGGCAACGAAGCAACATACTGAGTTATCTAACAACGGGAAGGGCATAACGTCATATATACATATATATACTGTATACTGGAGAAAAAACACCATCCCGACACATGTAAAGTGATGAAGGGAACTTAGAGAAAAATCAAAGTACTTTTTTCATGTTTTGCTTTCTGAATAAAACCGATAAATAAATAAATTCCTACATACGTTTCTCATTGTGAATTCACTCGTATATCCTGCCCCCTACTCATACCCACCCACCCTACACACACAAAACTACAAAGACGACGTAAAATACAGAGACAGTTCGACTCGGCCTTCGATCGGCTAATAATAACCCGAAGAAATTTCGTCGATAAACTGCTTCATCCATGAGATGTCCATTGCTCGAGACAAACCAGTCAAATGAAAGCAATTTGACCAAATTTCGAATCAAAAACAGAAGTGAAACTTTCGGTCAAAATGAAATAATATAATAAATAATATAACTAATAATGATAATAAAATAATTAATATAATAAATTCCCTCCCTTCCGAACACCTAATTGTTTTTGAAAGGCCTGTTTCTGGTAAACAAGAAGCGCGTTTTTAGAATAAAGAAAACTTTTTTTTTTTCAAGTTGCAAAAGCGAAAGAGAATTATTATATATTTACGGTACATTAAAAATAAGAAACTTCATTTCGACTTATTTTAACTAAGTAACAGACAATGAGCGTTTATTCCCAAACTACCACTGCTTTTGGTCTCCTTAATATATACACCCTACTTTGTATTTAGCGAAGATTTACAAAAACTATAAAATTGTAAATCTTAAGTTTTAAAAAGATTGGTTAGGATACAATAACTGGAAATGTATGATTCGGCGTCGTTTCCGACCTGACTCTGATGGCTAAAGAATTTATGTATAAAATAATTAGCCTTGATGTATTACCGTCCTAAAACGAAGGTAGCAAAATAAAACCTCTTTCGCCAATGAAAACACAAAGTATACGAGTATTAGCCAGATGCAATAGGCCTAACTCTACCTATGGGCGTACGTTTTGCATACTCTCAAAATTATTTCATTTAAACAAATAATTCGTTTGGATTTTAGGCTAACAAAGAACATTGTATCGAAGATTACGAAGCCAAATTTTGTTAAAATTTAATGAAATAAATGATGATACTTCAAAATAAATTTGGTTTACATTCAACACAGAAAAAATTGTATTTACTTGGAATTTGATTCGACTTCATGCGAGAAATTTGAAACTGATTTAGTGTGGCAAGAAACATGGTGCTTCACGACAGGACTTTTTCAATCGATTGTACGTTAGTCACACAACATGGACAGAACCGCTACGTTACATATACTTATTTCTGCAATGAGAAAGCATATACTCGTATAAGATTCTTTGTATAACCAGTAACGTTACAGTGATTTTAATCTCTCTCTAAGTTGAGCGCAATGGGTACAAATTATGTGGCATGTTGGAACTCTTTTTTCAAAAAGATAGAAACAAATACGAGACGAGGAAAAACCCAAGGAAAGAAACATCTCCACTATCGATTTCTTCACCAAAAGAGTAACATCATACGTCCAAAATCAATCTAAATGAATCTAACTCTGAACATAATGAAGGTATTTACGCGTACACATGACCAACAATATCCGTGTACACAGACGCGAAAACACTTAATCAAGTGCATGGTGAAATGAATCTTCAAAATTTTTTTTTTCTTATTTAGAATGTTTATAACAATAATTAAAAACTCGCGTTAACTATTTAATATTTATTCAATAGTTTCTTGAAACCTGCAAAAGTAATCTTAGCAATCAAAAAATTCATGCCAAGAACTTGATTGAAATGTTTATTCATTTGAAAGAAAAACAATTTTCCGTTTGATTTCAAAAGAACGTTCTTAAAATTGACAGTTTGGTGGGTGGGGGAGGGTGGTAGGAGAGTTAGATTAAGTTAGGTGAGGTTGGAATTAGGTTTAATTAGGCTAATCTTAGTTAACTTAAATAGTTTAGTGTCAATTGAATTTCTCGTCGAAGGAATGGGTACGAGTCTTCTTACAAAAAAAATTATATATACAGTATATGTATATTTGCGCCTCGGTGGTGTAGTGGTTGCATCGCTGACTACCAATCCACCGGCCCCGAGTTCGAAACCTGGTAATTGCAGGCAACGCCCAACAAACCCAGCTGTTCATTCTGCCACACAAAAATTGGTTGGTAAATAAATGTTCTAGAATATACATTTATCCATTTTAAAAACAATTTCAATAACAGTGCGGGAATGTATAACATTGACAATATCCTGTTAAAATACCTTTTGCCTCTAATTAACTCTCTTTAATCATGTGCTAATCTTTTTATATTTCTGTCCCGCTGTACGTAGGTACAGTATATATTTTTGTCATCTCGCCTTCTCCCTTCATTCCCTGACGAGGTGTACTTCTGAATACACGAAAGGCCTTGGAATCATTTTTCTTTTTCCTTATGGATTTGCATCATTCATTCATTTCACGTGTTTAATTGTGAAATTCAGCCCATATATATATATATATATATATGCAAATAACTGCAATGACCGCGCAGTATATAAATGAATAGAAACGACATAAGTATTAAGGAACGTTTCTGCACACGAGGAGGAGAGATAACGAAATAATGAAAAATGAGGCGAACCGCCTGGGAATCGAACCCAGGGCCTTCCAATTGCCGGTCGGACGCTCTACCATTATGCTACGGACCTCACTCAATCACAATCGAAATTCTCCCAAATAGGGCAGAAACCAATGCCCTCAGAGAGCACCCTCGCAAATCGTGAATATGCGCAAATAACTGCAATGACCGCGCAGTATATAAATGAATAGAAACGACATAAGTATTAAGGAACGTTTTCTGCACACGAGGAGGAGAGATAACGAAATAATGAAAATGAGGCGAACCGCCTGGGAATCGAACCCAGGGCCTTCCAATTGCCGGTCGGACGCTCTACCATTATGCTACGGACCTCACTCAATCACAAATCGAAATTCTCCCAAATAGGGCAGAAACCAATGCCCTCAGAGAGCACCCTCGCAAATCGGAATATGCGCAAATAACTGCAATGACCGCGCAGTATATAAATGAATAGAAACGACATAAGTATTAAGGAACGTTTCTGCACACGAGGAGGAGAGATAACGAAATAATGAAAAATGAGGCGAACCGCCTGGGAATCGAACCCAGGGCCTTCCAATTGCCGGTCGGACGCTCTACCATTATGCTACGGACCTCACTCAATCACAAATCGAAATTCTCCCAAATAGGGCAGAAACGTTCCTTAATACTTATGTCGTTTCTATTCATTTATATACTGCGCGGTCATTGCAGTTATTTGCGCATATTCACGATTTGCGAGGGTGCTCTCTGAGGGCATTGGTTTCTGCCCTATTTGGGAGAATTTCGATTTGTGATTGAGTGAGGTCCGTAGCATAATGGTAGAGCGTCCGACCGGCAATTGGAAGGCCCTGGGTTCGATTCCCAGGCGGTTCGCCTCATTTTTCATTATTTCGTTATCTCTCCTCCTCGTGTGCAGAAACGTTCCTTAATACTTATGTCGTTTCTATTCATTTATATACTGCGCGGTCATTGCAGTTATTTGCGCATATTCACGATTTGCGAGGGTGCTCTCTGAGGGCATTGGTTTCTGCCCTATTTGGGAGAATTTCGATTTGTGATTGAGTGAGGTCCGTAGCATAATGGTAGAGCGTCCGACCGGCAATTGGAAGGCCCTGGGTTCGATTCCCAGGCGGTTCGCCTCATTTTTCATTATTTCGTTATCTCTCCTCCTCGTGTGCAGAAACGTTCCTTAATACTTATGTCGTTTCTATTCATTTATATACTGCGCGGTCATTGCAGTTATTTGCGCATATTCACGATTTGCGAGGGTGCTCTCTGAGGGCATTGGTTTCTGCCCTATTTGGGAGAATTTCGATTTGTGATTGAGTGAGGTCCGTAGCATAATGGTAGAGCGTCCGACCGGCAATTGGAAGGCCCTGGGTTCGATTCCCAGGCGGTTCGCCTCATTTTTCATTATTTCGTTATCTCTCCTCCTCGTGTGCAGAAACGTTCCTTAATACTTATGTCGTTTCTATTCATTTATATACTGCGCGGTCATTGCAGTTATTTGCGCATATTCACGATTTGCGAGGGTGCTCTCTGAGGGCATTGGTTTCTGCCCTATTTGGGAGAATTTCGATTTGTGATTGAGTGAGGTCCGTAGCATAATGGTAGAGCGTCCGACCGGCAATTGGAAGGCCCTGGGTTCGATTCCCAGGCGGTTCGCCTCATTTTTCATTATTTCGTTATCTCTCCTCCTCGTGTGCAGAAACGTTCCTTAATACTTATGTCGTTTCTATTCATTTATATACTGCGCGGTCATTGCAGTTATTTGCGCATATTCACGATTTGCGAGGGTGCTCTCTGAGGGCATTGGTTTCTGCCCTATTTGGGAGAATTTCGATTTGTGATTGAGTGAGGTCCGTAGCATAATGGTAGAGCGTCCGACCGGCAATTGGAAGGCCCTGGGTTCGATTCCCAGGCGGTTCGCCTCATTTTTCATTATTTCGTTATCTCTCCTCCTCGTGTGCAGAAACGTTCCTTAATACTTATGTCGTTTCTATTCATATATATATATATATATATATATAAGGGAAACATCCTTAAAAAACACTTCTCTTATTTCAAATAAACGATATTCGTTATTGAAATGAAATGAGAGCCGTGTTCTCTCTCCCATCTCGAAAATTGGCATCTTTCCCAAAAGTACGGTTGAATGACGTCATAAAAAGTACCCGTAAATAAAAATGACGTCATAAACCTTCAAGATGCTCTCGAATGACATCGAAATAAATGGACGAAAACATTTTTCAAGTTAATGTAAAAAGAAATATTAACGCGAACTTCTAGAACCAACGACGCGAAAAATTTGGCGCCAGAATACGCCTTAAATGCTGTCGTAAATTTAAAAAAAGAAGATAAAGGTACTTGAATTATGAGAGTCTTGATTTAAAATGACATTTGGTTTGAAAAAAATTGCTCATAGAACCGAAAAGAAGATAAGAAATAGGACGCCATTTAAAGAAAATGTTTATTAATCACGGTGACTATTATATATCGGCAAACTTTAATTATATTGTATTGCATGCCTGAATTCATCACTAACTTCTTAAGTATCACATTTTCAGAACTTTACCTTCATAAACCGTCTTTACTTCTTCGGAATGCGGTTTTAAATGAAATACTAAAATATGAATGTTTATAAAGTCCATGTGAATAAATGATATGTTTAATAAAACGACTCTGCGCATGCTCAGAAATAATGTGAAGGCGTGAAATCAGTAGCAGCAGCAGCAGTAGTTTATTAATTCACGTATATATATATATATATATATATATATATATGCGCGCCTCGGTAGTGTAGTGGTTAGCGTCGCTGACAACGAATCCATTGGCTCCGGGATCGAGACCCGGTGACGGCAGCCGGTGCGCAGCAAAACCCAGCTGTTCATCCTTCCACACAGTAAAGTGGTTGGTAGATAAAATAACCAAGTGGTTAAGACGCTGGGGCTGCTGGTGCGACATGGTTCGGAAACTGTACGTCTAAGGTGGAGTGAAAAGCTTGACCTTGGTCAGAATGAACAATTCGGGCGGAAGCAAACCAAAGGTTACCAAATGTGTATATATATATATATATATATACCGAACAAACTGAAAAGCACGAAAATTGTCCCTATATACAGGGTGAGCGAAAAGTCCCTGTGCACCTGTCCACTTCCAACACAGTGCAGGTACAGGTTCAGTACACTTCTTGCAGGTGCACAGGGACTTTTCGCTCACCCTGTATAAGGGAGGGGATAGATATCAAGCAAAGAACTATGAATCAGTGTCACTGAAGGCCCCATCTCACCAAATTATTTGAAAGAATAGTTAAAGAAAATCTATGACTTTCTAGAGACACTGGAAAGATTCAACGAAAACCAACATGAATTCCGATCAGGAAGATCGTGATTATGGTACAATAGCGCACGAAATGAAACATACGGGAATAATAGGCAAAGTGGGAAAATGGATCTACAATTTCCTCAGAGAACGTCTGCAGGTCGTAAAAATCCAAGGTATATCAATATCAGAACTGGAAGCACGCAGCTCAGTACCACAAGGAACAGTTTTGGCCCCACTCCTCTCCATTATCATGCTAACAGACGTAGACAATGAAGTAACCGACAATATAGTAACATCCTTTGCAGACGATATACAAATCAGCAGAAAAGTCAGTAATGGAGAAGATGTAGAAGCCAGTAACGGATCTAGGATTTTCGAAAGGGTGGGGGGGGTGGGGGGGGGACTTTACATATATAAAAATTGCGCCAAAATAATGTTTAATTATATATAAATATAATTACATACACTGGAATTAAAATACATATGTTAACCCTTTAAGCACCAGTAGACAAATTTTTAGCGTTTACTAAAATGTAGTTAAAGACCAGGTTTCTGGTAATAAATATTTGAGTGACGTTATCTAATCCATCCATTCAAAGTATTACCTGAATCAGTCATTTAGAGAGAGGAAGATCGTGAATGTGAATATTACGCAAAGGGTTTACAAGCACATTAACCTTGCGTCTACAAATGCTTACAACCATTAATAAATGAATATGTAAAGCTGGAAAGCGTAATTTTATTGAGTATACGAAGGGAAATATTTTTATATGTAGTTTCTAAAAATAAAATTGAAAGGTAAATTGCCAGGTATTTACAAGGGTGGTGTTGATATTTTTATAATTTAAAAAAAGTATGTACTTTTTTGCTTTTAGAAATTAAAAAATATAAAAAATAAAGCATTTGGAAGGGGCACCAAGATTGACCAAATGGGGCGCCAAATTGACCCCCGCCGCCCCCCGTAAATCCGCTAGTGGTAGTTGCCCTACAGAGGGGCACGAACAGAATATACAAATTGTCAGAGACAATAACATGAATTTTAACATCGAGAAATTTCAGCTCTTGAGATATGGAAGAAATGAGGATCTAAAACAGACAGCATATTATGCTCCGGATAAACAAGCAATTCAAAGAAGCGAGAAAGCAATAGATTTAGGGGTTATAATGACCGACGATGCGAAATTTTAGACAAAATCAGGTAACGATAAACAAAGAAAAAAAGAGTCGCGGAACAAGTACTCATAACCTTTAAAAGAAGGGACAAGAGAGTAATGATTCCATTGCTGAAAACACTACACCAAAACTTGAACACTGCTCAGACTTTAGGTCCCCATATAAAAAGGAAAAAATTAATAAACTAGAAGAAATTCAAAGAAATTTCATAGCCAAGATTGATGGCTGCAAAGAACTCAACTACTGGGAAAACCTTCATAAATTAAATCTATATTCACTGGAAGAGAGATACACCCGTCGGAACAATGGAAAAACTAGTACCTAACCTCAAACTAAACTCAGTAACTATGCAAACAACGGTGGAAAATCGGAAAGGTACAATATGTAGTTTCCAAACTAAATGTCAGACAAGGGGACACCCTCAACTCTAAAGGAAAATAGCTTGGTTGTCGGGGGACCAAGACCATTTAACCAGCTTCCAAAAAAGATAAGGAACATTACTGTGTCAACGTAGAATTCTTCAAAAGAAGACTAGACGGCTATATATATATATATATATATATACAGGGTGTCCCATAAGTCCGGCATCATAGGAGAAATTCGTATTTTTCTATTTCTACAAACCATAATTCATATTTTTCTTATGCTCGGGATGCCAATTTCCCGTCCACCATTCTGTTCAGTGACGAGGCTGTTTTTTTATGGAAATGGTGAGGTAAATCGACAGAACACCCGCTACTGGTCTCAAAACAACCCTCACTGGTATACCTCTTCAAAGGAACAAGGTGCATCTCGGGTGATGGTATAGTGTGGCATTTGGAAGGATCGCATCATAGGCCCCCTCTTTTTCGATGAACATGTCACTGGAGGCACCTACCTACGTATGCTCAAGGAAGAAGCATTTCCCAGTGTCTTGAACGAAGAAGGAAATTTCCCAACATGGTTCCAGCAAGACGGCGCTCCTGCACATTACAGCACCCAAGTAAGGGAATATTTGTACCAACAATTCCCTGGTTATTGGATAGGACGTCGAGGGCCTGTGGAATGGCCAGCTAGAAGCCCGGATCTCACGCCACTAGATTTTTATCTCTGGGGCCACTTGAAAGCGCTGGTATACGCAGAGAAAATTAGGAGTGTTGAACATTTGCGGCAGCGCATTATTGGAGCATGTAACACCATTACTCCTGACATCATTCACCGTGTGTTTGCTGACTGGGTATCACGTCTGAATTTGTGTAGTGAAAACAATGGTGGACATATTGAGCACGTTCTGTAAATAAAAGCTTTTGTTTTGCCTTTTTTTTATTATTTTTCCTATGATGCCGGACTTACGGGACACCCTGTATATATATATATATATCAGGATTTTATCGAATTATGTTTCATAAGTTAGTATACATATTCAGGACGTCAAAGCGAACAAAACGTTCCCATGAATCGCAATCGCTTCGTTTCCGAGATACATTGCTTTATTGCCGAGGACGATACAATTAAAATGAAAGTCATTAAACTTTATCAAAGTTTATATACAGCGAGCGCTCAAAATGGTTTCCCTGCATCAGAGTACATGCTTTAACGCAGTTTTTTTCACTAAGTTTTTTAAGGGAGCCACTTCTTCAGACATAACACTGAGAGAGCCGCACATATACAGTGCGTTCGAAACTGTGTAGACGAGTGTAGACGAGTTGCTCTGTGCCTGCAAAATGGTGGAAAACACTTTCAACATATGCTGTAAAATCAAAAGGTTATGTAATAAAATCACTAAATCATGGTTCAATGAAAACATTGTGGTTTTTTCAATTTCCTATGCGTTTAACATAGCACTGCGGAGAGACTTTTCGAACGCACTGTATATATAATGTTAAATAAATTAAAAAGTATATATATATATATATATATATAATATATATATATATATATATATATATATATGAGGGCATAGATCTATTGTGGGATCTGATGCAGAAGATATATGAACAAGATGAAATGCCGGAGGAGTGGGGGGATAGTACACTCGTACCTATCTACAAAGAGAAGGGGGACATCCAGGATTGTGGAAATTATAGGGGAATAAAGCTTATGTCACACACGATGAAGGTTTGGGAAAGGATTATAGAGAAAAGGTTAAGAGAAGAGACAACCGTGGGGGAAAAGCAGTTGGGTTTTAGGTGTGCCGGAGAAGTACGTTAGGTTGGTGCAAAGTATGTATGAAGGAGCAAGGACCCAGGTTAGGAGTAGTGTAGGTGTAACGGAATGGTTCCCCGTGAGGGTTGGTCTACATCAGGGATCTTCTTTGAGCCCGTACCTTTTTGTTTTGATTATGGATGTGTTGGCCCAGGGGATAAAAGATCAATCCCCTTGGTGTATGCTCTTTGCAGACGATATTGTTCTGTGCAGCAACAGGAGAGAAGTAGTAGAAAGAAAATTGGAGGAATGGAGGAGGGCTTTTGAAGACAGAGGGTTGAAAATCAGCAGAAAGAAAACGGAGTACCTGAGGTTCTACGAAAATCAAGACTCAGAAATTAGTTTAGAGGGAGCGAGGTTAAAGAGAGTAAGTAAGTTTACGTACTTGGGATCGACAGTGGCTGAGGACGGTGAGCTGGACACAGAAATAACACACAGAGTGCAATCTGGTTGGAAAAATTGGAAGAAAGTTTCAGGGGTGTTGTGTGACCGAAGAATAGGCGCAAGGGTTAAGGGAAAAGTGTATAAGACTGTGGTAAGACCGGCTATGATGTATGGGGCTGAGTCTTGGGCTATAAAGAAAGATCATGAGAAAAGACTAGATGTAACGGAGATGAGAATGCTGAGATGGATGTGCGGAGTGACAAGGTTGGATAGAGTAAGGAATGAAAGGATAAGGGGCACAACAAAGGTTGGAGAAATCTCGAGGAAGATACAAGAAAGTAGACTGAAATGGTATGGACATGTGATGAGAGGGGACGAAGATTATGTGGGTAAGAGAACGATGAATATGGAGGTGTATGGCAGGAGAAAGAGAGGCAGACCGAAGCGAAGGTGGATGGAGAAGGTGAGGGACGATTTGAGGGAGAAGGACTTGTCGGAGGAAGAAGCCCAGGACCGGGCTGTGTGGAGGAGGCTGGTCAGAAACGCCGACCCCGCATAGAGGCGGGAACGGGCGAAGAGAAAGAAGAAGATATATATACAATTTTATACATACACAGCCCATCAGCTGTTCTTTTGTGATGACGATCCTATATAAACTGAATATATCCAAATTTCTCTTTCTCTCATTCCATGCATCGAGAACCGCCACTTAGGCCATCACGAGCCGCG
The DNA here is from genome assembly GCA_023014485.1 of Bathynomus jamesi. Lineage (NCBI taxonomy): Eukaryota > Metazoa > Arthropoda > Malacostraca > Isopoda > Cirolanidae > Bathynomus > Bathynomus jamesi. Next base: position 20,998 of record JAJOZX010012370.1, on the reverse strand, counting down.
CAATGAGTACCACTGCTTTAACGCGTCGTTGAAAATTTTGCCACATACATTTGAAAACACCGACATAGTTGCGTATTATTTCTGAACATTCTTGAACACGTTGCCACAATTCATCTATGTTATTAACTTTTCTCGTTATTAACTTCTCTTGGGTGGCCAAGTGAGGGGACCGTGCCGTCCATGTATGTACTCTGATGCAGGGGAACCATTTTGAGCACTTGCTGTAAATAAACTGATAAACTTTAATGACTTTCATTTTAATTGGATCGTCTGCAAAAAAGAGAAACATATCTTGGAAACGAAGCGATTGCGGATTTATGCTCATAGGAACTTTTTTGTTCGCTTTGACGTCCTGAATATGTATACTAATTTATGAAACAATTTGATAACACTCTGTGTGTGTGTGTGTGTGTGTGTAAGAAAAACAACTTAAGTAACATTTGGAAGATCAGTTTATATTAATGATAAAATATGCAGTGTATCTAAAGAGTACAAAATATGACAGACGAACATGAACGTATCAACACATATCAAAACGTAGAAATGAATTATATACAGGGTGTCCGAGAATTATCTGTACAATTTTTGGCTGTTATTAAAAGTCAACCATGAAGTGTAGAAATTCCAGTGTTGTCCCATTTTACAGAGAATCTCTAAGTTTTTTCTGATACCACGTTTTGACAAGTTTTTTAGAAATGTACGCGGGTGACAGACATTGATGATTTAAAAGCAAGAATCACAGCTGCTATTGAGCGAATTGATGTGGATATGCTGCAGCGTACATGGCAACATTTGGAGTATCGATTGGATGTTTTGCGAATCACTAATGGTGCACATATCGAATGTTTGTAACAACGTTACTTTAATAAAAGAAACTTTTGAAAATACAGATTCTAAATAATCTTGTTTAAGAATTTTACGTGTGTTATCAAGAATTTTATTAAAAGATGAAATTGTACAGATAATGTTCGGACACACTAGAATTTCTAAAAAACTTGTCAAAACTTGGTATCAGAAAAAACTTAATGAGATTCTCTGTAAAATGGGACAACACTGGAATTTCCACACTTCATGGTTGACTTTTAATAACAGCCAAAAATTGTACAGATAATTTTCGGACACCCTGTATATATATATATATATATATATAGAGAGAGAGAGAGAGAGAGAGAGAGAGAGAGAGAGAGAGAGAGAGAGAGAGAGAATGAGGTCGAACTGTGAAAAATGATTATTTTTATAAACAAAAGGAGTAAATATGAGTTGACAATTGTATAATGTAATTTGACATTTAAATTTATTAATGGTTTACGTCTTCGTTTAGTTTCAGTGCAATAAATATGGCTGATTTCTTTTGGATGACGTCAGTGTGTATTTAAGGAAGACCTCCTTGTCCTAATACCACATGTCGAGTTAGAAGGAACGTGTTTATGTGCTGCGCATCATTTATTTCCTTTTCTACATACGAAGATTTTAGGTGAATATTCTCAATGTTCTCCAGTTAAATTGGAGAATAAAACGGCTGACGAAGGCGTAAGGATAAGCCGAAAGCTCGCGTGTGTTTCTAATAAATCCACGTCTTACTGTGGCTCTATTTCCTTATGAGAAAATTTGCTCGTGCGTGTTTATAAGCAAATAACGTATTAATTTTCACGAACATTAGCCTCTGAAAGCATATATATTTGAGACAACAAAGAATTGGACACTAGCTATTATTCATGTTTTTGTTTACTATTCTCTTGTCACTGTTACCCCAAAATTGGGGACCAATACATTTGAGAAGGGACGTACAAGTCAGGATTTGATGCAGCCTAAGGAATATAGGGTGTCCCAAAAAAAAAAAATATTCTTTATAGCATCATATATTTTATAATTTAAAAAATCCCAAACAATATATTGTTCTAGCAATTGCCAATGAAAGGTAAATTAGTAATCTAACTGATCAAAATGTTATAGCGAGTTGTTTGCATATAAAATTTAATTAACTACGCCAAGTGCTCAAAATGTTCTCCGGCGGCATGAATGCACTTTTGAATGCGTCGACTAAGCCTGGCCTTGTTTTATCAAAGGCCTTGTAATGGCGAAGCCTATGGACCGAACGTAGTCTAGTCACTCACTAGCTTGCTTCGGACTTAGCCTACGCACTCATTCCACGATACAAACTCTACAGCATTCAACTTTATTCAGTTCAGCAAAAGAACCCATGTTGCGTAAACGTTTGACACTGGAGCAACGAAAAAGTGTTCTGAAATGGTATTGGAAATTTGAGAATGTGTCCGAAGTCCAGCGGCAATGGATCTGGGAATTTGGTACAAAGCCACCGACACGTCTCGCCATTACAAGCATCCGTGACAAGTTTGAGGCAGAGGGATCTGCTCAAGATATGCACAAGCGAAGATCTGGACGACGCAAATCAAGTGCGAGTGATGAAAACTCCGTTTTAGTGTTGCAAAAATTTAATCGATCACCACAGAAATCAGTTTAGGCAATGCGCCCGTGAGGAATCGCAAATCAGGTGTTTCACCGGATTTTAAAGTCGGCAAAATAGAAAGCTACATTCCAAGTCTGTTACACGCCATGACTGAAGATGACCCTGATCGCAGACTCGAATTTTGTGAATGGTTTCAGTCAATGGAAGCCGAATACGTACAGTTTGCCAACAAAATGTGGTCTGATGAAGCTACCTTCAAGCTGAATGGCACAGTAAATCGACACAGCTGCAGGTACTGGTCACTTGATAATCCACACTTTATGTGGATAAACATGTTAATTTACCAGGATTACAGCATGGTTGTGGTTTATCATCCAGGGGTTTGGTTGGACCATTTTTCTTTAATGGGACAGTTACCGGTGCCGCATATCTCGACATGCTGCGGACAGAAATTATACCTGCAGTTCGGAAGTTGTTTGGAAACGACGACTTTTACTTTCAACAAGATGGAGCCCCCCCTCATTATCATTGTGATGTCAGAAGGTACCTCGATGAAACGTTGCCTAACCGTTGGATAGGACGAAGAGGAAGCGTTGAGTATCCTCCACGTTCACCGGACTTGACTCCACTTGATTTTTACTTGTGGGGCTAGTAAGTATAGCCGCAAAAGGGGAGAGTGCAGGAATGTTGCAGGTTATTATGTAATGTTGCAAAGGGGGAAGGGGGTTGTTGCAAAGGGGGTTGTTGCAAAGGGGGGTGGGGGAAAACTTGGAGGCGCGTTATCCCCCAAGAGAAAGAAAGGAGGAGAGAAAGGAGGAGAGGTGTTCACCTGGCAGGAGCCAAGTGCACATTAAGACTTCCAGCCGGGCTGGCGTTGTTTTATAGGCTCCGAATCAGCCAGAATCAGCCAGTTGGCTGAGCCAAGGGGAGAGACGCCTGAAGGAGAGAGAGAGACAGCTGAAGGAGAGAGAGCTGAAGAAGAGAGAGATGCCTGTAGGAGGGAGAGACGCCTGAAGAAGAGAGAGAGACGCCTGTAGGGGAGAGACGCCTGAAGGAGAGAGGATAGGTACACATGCAGGAGTACACATGCTGGAGGTACACACATACGTATACATGCAGGAGTACACATGCAGTAGGTACACATGCTGGAGGTACACACATACGCACACATGCAGGAGTACACATGCTGGATGTACACATGCTGGAGGCAAACATGCAGGAGAGAGAGAGAGAGAGCTGAAGGAGGGAGAGAGACACCTGAAGGACAGAGTGGAGTTCTCCCCCAATTTATTTTCGTTTCCCTAACCTAAGAGGCCACTATGGGGTTTACCAAAGGGCCAGAAATAGAAGGAGCAGAGCTCCTTACTCGGCCGGAGCCGAGGGGGGAATGGTTCTTCACCAGCTTCGCGATCTTTTATAATCCTCTATTCTGGCTGAGTTGCCAGATAGCGCAAGGTATTCCAGATAGCGCCATGTGTCCCATTAATCGTGTAACACATATATGACGATAGTTATTCCAATTAAATTCTGTTTAAATACACCTTTATTAATTGCATACCTTTCCAGTTTTTTTTTTTGCAATGATCGGATTGCTAGATATATATTATTATGCTATATATATATAATTATTTATTTTATAACATTTAATTTTAGTTTAGAAGCAAATTTAACATTAACTCCATTGAACTTAAAGAAACAAATAACATAGTTTACCTTCGAAAACGCCATAATAGAAAATAATTAATTTTATGGGTAACTATTTCGACATAAGTTTACTATAATTATATCAGTCTTTTAAATATCTTTGTGATATTATATATAAATACCACAAATATATTTATATTATTCAGTAACACATTAGAAAGATTTACGCAATAATAGAATTAACAAAGTTACCCAATAAATAATTCGTTAGACAGAAACGAATTTTTATAAGGGATACCCAGCTTCATTAAACTTGAAGATGAACGAAACAAATAACATAGTTATCCATAATTCAGCCCTCACGAATAACGAAACGAAATGATCATTTACGATACAATTCGAAATACGATAATTTACGATACAATTCCACCAAACGAGATGAAAAGTTAGAAACATACGAGCCTCATTCCCTGCGAAGAAAAAATGAAAAAACGAAATTAAAAGAAACGAAGAAAGTTGGATTTCCCCAAAACACAGTCCACTATAGCGAGGTTGGTTTCGGAGAAAATCTGCTTGCGAGAGACCTTTCTTAAAGACAGCTCGATAAGTACTCAATGTTCCAAATATTAATATTGCCATTATAATTACTTCTACAATGAATCCAATTAAATTCTGCTTATTAAATAACTTTTTTAGACACTTGATTTTTATTATAAATATTTAAGTCACGAATAACAGTGGGAAAAACGTACACACATATATATATATATATATATATATATATATATATATATGCTACACACAGACCGTGCATGGAACAAGGAACTCTTCTGGGATAATTAAATCCACTATAGTCCGAGTAAGTAATGACAAATACCGCCTCGGTGGTGTAGTGGTTAGCGTAGCGGACTACGAATCCATCGGCCCAGGGTTCGAGACCCGACGGCAGCCGGCGCGCAGCAAAACCCAGCTGTTCATCCTTCCACACAATAAAGAAAGTGGTTGGTAGATAAATGGGCACCCTAGGAGGCCTAGTGGTCAAGACGCTGGGCTACTGATGGGTCGTGGTTCGGAATCCACGTTAAACTGTAGGTCTAAGGTGGAGTGAAAAGCTTGACCTTCGTCAGAATGAACAATTCGGGCGGAAGCTAACCAAAGGTTAGCCCGACGCGGGCAACGGGTCACTCGCAAAGAGAATTTAATCATTGGTAAACTTCCTTCCAGACCACTCTATATATATATATATATATATATATATATATATATATATAGAAAGAGAGCGAGAGTTTTGTTCAATAAATAATAATCGAAAAAAACATCATAATGCACGATTTTCTATGTAGCAATACTAATTAACTCTTTCTCGCCTACGGCGTTACAAGAACGTGCACTCGCTCGTAAATTAGACCTCCAGTTTAACATGGGTTCAGAAATACATCTCGTCGATGGGTTCGTTGCTTACTCTACCACATGGACTTTTATATGTAAGAGACCTAACCTAACCTACGAAATACATCTCGTCAGGGCCGATCCTAGAGCCATATATAGCAATGGAAATGAGCGCGATGTGTCGTTAAATACGTGATTTAAAATAACAGGACCATTTTACCCGAGGCAGTAGTATATCCGAAAAACATCGTAATGCACGATTTTTTCTATGTAGCAATAATAATTAACTCTTTCAAATACGTGATTTAAAATAACAGGACCATTTACCCGAGGCAGTAGTATACCCGAAAAACATCGTAATGCACGATTTTTTCTATGTAGCAATAATAATTAACTCTTTCAAATACGTGATTTAAAATAACAGGACCATTTGACCCGAGGCAGTAGTATACCCGAAAAACATCGTAATGCACGATTTTTTCTATGTAGCAATAATGATTAACTCTTTCAAATACGTGATTTAAAATAACAGGATCATTTAACCCGAGGCAGTAGTATGCCCGAAAAACATCGTATAACCTAACTATAATTTGCAACTATAGTTTACCTTGACTTTCATATGCTTCTATCCTGTTTTATTAATAAAGATTTTTAACTTTTAATAACGTATGAATAAAGATTTTTAACATTTAATTTTATTTTAGTATTTATTCATGCCACGCCGCCTTAGACCACAGCTTAACGTTGAAACCGAATGTTCTTTTTAAAATATAATTAGGATATAATTTCTTTATTATAAAATAAGTTAACAATTATGTTAACAAACAATACTAATAATTTGTAAGTAAAAAATATAATATAAGGGACTACCATAGAAATGTAAGTGCCTATAATTCGATTTTATATATATGTTACTCGTCCGGTCTCGTTATAGCGGATTGGTACACGTCATAGCTCCACCCAGCTACATCGGCAGCCAATCACTACGAACATCTGGTCTTTTGGGCGGAGCTTGGCGAATGTGCATATAAAAGGGGATATTTTCAGTTGGGAGTAACAGTAGCTATTTTCGCATCAGTGAATAATCAACCATGGACCTGTACGTCTCCCCAGACTTGTATGAAGAACGTGATACTGCAGCATTAACCACAATTAGTCTTTTCAATGCGGCTGATTGTGGCGAACTATTTTCGACGCAAACCGTAGAAGATATTTGCAGTGACGCTCCTTACAATCCGACGCAAGGGACTACCATAGAAATGTAAGTGTCCATAATTCGATTTTATATATATACGGAGAGTTGTAGTATTTCGTCAAATAGATACTAGTCAAAAATGTCAATCAATGTTATTTCCCCATCATGCTAAAATCGAAATTGGTAATCGAACCAAAGATATCTTCACATAATGGAGATCTGTCTGTCTGTCTGTATATGTTTTCCTTTAAGGTCCGATGAGGATTTGACACGAGTTATACAATCTTTTGAAGGGAATATGGATGATATACTGATCAGTCAGCAGTGTCACACATCCTCCACCATGGACCTGTACGTCTCCCCAGACTTGTATGAAGAACGTGATACTGCAGCATTAACCACAATTAGTCTTTTCAATGCGGCTGATTGTGGCGAACTATTTTCGACGCAAACCGTAGAAGATATTTGCAGTGACGCTCCTTACAATCCGACGCAAGGGACTACCATAGAAATGTAAGTGTCCATAATTCGATTTTATATATATACGGAGAGTTGTAGTATTTCGTCAAATAGATACTAGTCAAAAATGTCAATCAATGTTATTTCCCCATTATGCTAAAATCGAAATTTTTATGGCGTTCACTCCTCGAACCAAAGATATCTTCACATAATGGGGATCTGTCTGTCTGTATACTCTGTATATGTTTTCCTTTAAGGTCCGATGAGGATTTGACACGAGTTATACAATCTTTTGAAGGGAATACGGATGATATACTAATCAGTCAACAATGTCAAATAATGTAAGTGTTTTTCGATCTTTTTGGGATAAGAAGACAATATATTTTCATAAATTTATTAAATGAAAGAAATCAGTACAATAAACGAATATACAAATATACGAACAAAAACATTATAATATACAACGAGTACGTACAATTGGAAAACGGTTTTTTATCTGTCTGCATACCATTTCATCGTTTCGGTGAGTGTGACACGGGTCAAATAAATTTAAAAAATTTATAAATTCTTTATCATTTGACATATGCATGAGAAATGAGACACAGTACATTCCGCAAACATTAGTAAAATATCCCTGCATACGAAATGGGTTCCATACAACTTCGGGAATATGTAACTGAGCGAGAAATTTTACAATAATAGGGTCACTCCAGGGTTGAGTACCGAGTGAATCAAAATAGTACAGGCGCTGTCTATTTTTAAAATAGACAGCGATCCAGTGAATCCCTTCATTACCGATGATGTCTGTGTTCACAATAAGACTACCGCATTCTCGCGTACTTGGCAAACTCAATGTTTCATTCTTCGCAAACACGCCGATAAATTTGGAACGTGTGACTCGCTCCATTACTTTCTGAAGTGTATTAGCATCCATTTTAAAAGTCAGTGATAACGCTTCTAAATCTATCTACTTCTATTAGGGCTTGCGATTCGAGATATACTAGTACACTAATAGGAGCGTCTATAGGCTTGGCGAATTCCAGCCGCACTGAGATGTTACCGCTCTGCTGTGGTGTTAAATGGGTATTTACGCTAGCAGATAAGTCAGGTGTAATGTCAAACGGATAAAGGTTAAATTGATCAATGAATTCTTCCTGCGTTACCCCATTACCAAGCTCATCACAATCACCTGCAATATGGGTCAGATTACTATAGGCTCTGGCACAAAGAGGTAACACAGCGTCTGATGAATAGTCCGTACCCATTGTTCCACCCAAAGCAGTGCCATTAACGTATAGAGTTATATTTTTAAGTCCGAAATTCTCGAATTTAAAGGCACTCTTTTTATATTTTCCATTCACCGAAGCGTGGTCCTGCATGCCGATTAATATCCTTTTAGGAAGATTTCCCAGGGCAATGTTTTCTATCTGCTTCGATGCCAACCCTGCAGGAACCGTATATAGTTTGATCTGCACTCTGTTAATAGGATATTTCACTGTAGCGTTTAGTAAATTTTTCTCAATTTCTAGTTGTTTTGGTGAACTTAATTTCACTCGCCGTACGCGGAGGTATGTGTCCATAATGTGAACCACAACGGACTTTGCACCCTCTTCTTGATTCGCATCCAGATTTAAGCAGATCTCAGGACTCGTGCGGGTGAGCTTTATTTTCATATCCACCCCGTTCACAAGCAACTTCTCCTGGAAAGTGAAATCTGTGTGCAACCGTCCAAAACACTCGTATATTTTCTTTTTAGAATTTTTAAATTTGTCCTTTATACTATTTTCATCTTTAGTTTGATAATATCCCTCCGCACTTAAAAAGGTAGCCTTCGCTTCTTTGGAAAAGTTGAGGACATTTTCCAAATAGGCTCGTAGATGATAGTACCCCGTGCCTGCCGATATGTTGGTCTGATTTAAATATACGTCACACTGGTTGAATATGGCGTGCAGAAAGTTTGTTTCAGGGTATACAGCATATTTGTCATCGCAGGCCGTTCCATCAGAATGGGCTATACGTAGCTTAGCGTACATGTGCACACAGCTTGGATCAAAAAAGTAAGGACCTGAGCTGGGTATCACGAATTCTATAGGTGCACTCGGGAACTAATTGTGTTTAAAGGGTTAATTGTAATAAAGTCACTGTGCTCAATAGAAACTTGGGTTGGCGGGAGCTCAAAAAAGGACAGCTCCGATTTACAGCATTGTGAACTACATGGGTGGATGAAGCGTGCCATGGCGAAATAGTGACTCCTCTCTCGACAAGTGGTAAACAAACTATGATTCATGAGATCAATATCCTTAGCTTATATCAGTCAAAAAAGTGGTCAACCATAGGTTTCATTCGCTTACAGCATTTCTTTTTTGATAGCCTTTTACGTTTAATACCACGTGACCCCTTCTTCTTCTTCCGGGGAGCCCTCTTCTTCTTCTTCCCGCCACCACGCATTTTTCTCTTTGCATCTTTGATGATTTCGTTCCGTGTACGCTTTAAATGTTTTTTTAGAGCTTCTTTAGGTTTAGCCCCGGCCAATATGTCTTCTGCAGTGTTAAGGCCTGATTGTAGCGCTTTCCTTCCAAGGTATCTGGCACCCCTCTTCAGCAAAGGAACAGCCGTACGTAGTATGGATGAAAAAATGGATCCAAGTCCACTACCGCGCTGGTATCGCATCCCTCGATAGACGGTGAAAGGCTTTCTATCCATTATAACTCAGTGCGTCGAAAGTGTAGCTTCACTGTTAAGCTCCCGTTACCGAATGGGAAGTTTTCGCCCTCAATCGTTCTTATATATATTGTGATATTGGTTATTAAATTAGTTGCGACATTCACATAATGGGGTCTGTCATATGTAATACTCAAACTCCTTCCTCTATGGTTGGGGATGTGAGCAATGCGCAGCAGGCGTGCCTGGGTATCCCCAACAAACTGGTGCTCCACTATATTACTGTAAATATAGCACATGTCTGGGGACCTTTCAGCCAATTTCTCCATCTTCAATTGATACATTAATCTGGACAAGTTATACTGTGTCTCGTGAAATGTGTCTCTTTGGAAGGCTGCGCTATATCGGCCGTTGGTTAGAATTTTGAACTTTCTATGTTCTTTAAGACATCTGTTAGTCTTTGATTTTAGGATTAGTGTATGTGCAGGGTTGTTTACGATTTCATATACTAAATCATTCGTAAGGTTTGAGTTTCTTAAACTTACGTTTAAGCCTCTCACAACATCCTCGGCCGAACCATATTGACCCGGCCCTAGTCTTACTTCTGTACTGTAATACCGTGCAATCTTAGTCCAAGCGATGCGCATAGTTTCATCCATAGCTACCCCAGCTTTTTCACACTCGTCAATGTCTCTAAGAATCGTAAAAACGGTTTCTTTATGTTCAATATTTAAAAAGACGGTGTCCAGCTGAATTTCGCATATCCCCACCTCATACGAATCACGACCCAATTCAATGTGCCCATGGAGTTCTGTTACAAAGTTGGCTAGCGTGTTGTTAGGGTGTACAGACAGGGACGAGGAGGACGGGAGTGTGACGTAGAAATGGTTAGGAGCCATGTTGCATACTATTTAAGCTTCATTATTGCATCAGCTTTTATATAGGTGTTGAAGCTTTCTGGGTACCCTAGCCATTTCACCAGGTACATTTTTCTCCTTCCTGAACCTTTGCTTCCTAAAATTTTCTCAATTTTAAACACATTTTTTTCTAAATTAAACGCAACTTTCTGCAATTCCTCGCGGTAAAAGCCTCCTGAGATTTCTTCCCCATTCAAATCTTCAATGTAATACATCATTATCACACCTTTAGGTCTCACAGCCCTAACTTTAAAAATCTCGCGTGTCCATCCTTGCTCAAAACCCTTTGCGAATTTATTCCCCGAACGCGACAGCCTTACATAATCATTGGTTTTGAAGCGCACAGAGTGTGGTGGTGGTGGTGGTGGTGGTCCATCTCTTCTCGGGAGCGTACCTCTTTCTAAAACTTCGTTAGGTGTTGCCCCAATCGTGCGATGGTGTGAGCGGTTGTAGGATGATGCCAATGGTTCCAGAATGTCTAGAAATCTGTATGTGTTTTTATGTGTAAAATAACGGTGCATGCGTTCCTTTATGGTGCGCTGAACTCTTTCAGCTAAAGAAGCCTTATGTATAGAATTGGTTGTGTAATAGCTGATATTAAACTCTGTCAACATATTCTGAAAAGCACGGCCTATAAACTCCTTCCCCATATCCGTACAAAAATAGCCAGGAACCCTGTTTTCTTTTAACATTAGCGTTTTGGTGGCTTTAGCAACTGTTTCAGGTGATTTATTTTTCAGAGGAACTAGCCACAGATATCTAGAGAATACGTCTATTATGAATAGAATGTAGCGGTAACCATCGTTATACACAGAATATCTTTGCATGTCTGTTAAATCTGCTTGCCAAATAGAATCAATCGAGGAAGCCGTTGTCTTGGCTGTTTTAAACCTTTTTCTCACAGGCTTATGAAGCGTATAAGCGTCCTGCTCCCTCAAAAATCTTTCAACATCTTTTTTTCCTACTCCGTAAACTTCTGCAGTCTATCTACGCCGCCGTAAGAGGATGGGGTAGAAATGTCATAATAACGTTTAGTTAATACGTTAGCCATTTGCGTATTTTAGAGGCACGTGGGTAGGGTTGGTTTAACCTCTTCTTGCTCCTCTTCAAAGGTGTTACCGCAGGGGGTGACGGCGCCTTCAATTGTGTCACAGGCGTTGCATGTTCCAAGTCTTTTAACCTGTTCAGATTTCCTATCAACGTTTTAGGGACATTTATTTGTTGTAGTCTTGCTTTAATATGCTTCCATCCTGATGGTGATGGCCTATCCCACTTTCTCACCAGATCATGGACAATGTCTACGATATTCGATCCCTGTACCTTTGATCCTTCCACAATGATCTCCCTGTATCGGTCCATTGTATGGCGGGATCCTCATTCAATAGATTATAAAGACTTAAGCCTTTACTCCTCAATGTAAGTGGGAGGGTATTTTTTAATACATGTTCGATATGTTGTGTGGCTAATCTTTTTGGTTGATCAGCTGTATCGTCGGGTACAGGTCCTATGTCGCCATCGTCCCCCGTGCTGTGCCTAATAACCACAGGAATCTCCGTAGGGCTCTTATAATTTTCGTACTCGTGAAGAAATTTCTGCAGAGCTTCTTGGTATAAGATTCTTTTCTCATCAGGTGTTTTTTCACTGTTTAATAGGGCTAACAATTCGCTTTCCATTCTTTTAAGTCTGCTTTTACGGGGATCTAGATCCGTGTCTCTTTGCAGTGAAGCGTACACCTCGTGGGGAATCACTACCACTTTCTTCATTATATTAATCTAGTCAGTAAAGGGCCCAAAACTGAAAATAAGATGGGGAGAAATGACCCTCCTGTTTGCACAATAACTCGTTTTTTCTTCGCTACAGTTTGACTTTTACGAGCGAGTGTACGTATTATGTTCTTGTAGCGGCGTAGGCGAGCCTTCTGATGGGTTTTCATTGATACATTGCAATTTATAACGTTAAGACAGATTTCACAGATGCATTTTAAAAAGTCGGCGTCGATATTTTTAATAAACATCTGCTGCATTGCCCGGGGCAGTCGATGATAGATTTTTATTAATTCATGGTATTTCTTTAGTCTCTTTGTCATTCTGGAATATACACCGTTTCAGGCTCGTTTGGAAATATATTCGTTCGCAGAAGCACTCTAAACGTGTTTCGCGGATGAAGGTCGCAAAGCAAATATCCGTAACGCGTGCTTGTAGCTTCTTTATAAACTTCCAAAAACTCCTTACGCTGATTCGGGAACATTTGATTGGCTAATACCCCAATTTGTGATACATCTCTACGTTGCGCGAATAAGACTAGATATTGCGTATTTAACGACACATCGCGCATGTATCTATTTTTGAAAAATAGATTCTGATTGATGAAGAACACGCTTATGTTAAGATGGTGGGAGTATACTGTAAATGTCTCGGCAAACGTTTTATCCATCTCCAACATGAGATCGTCAATTACAATGATTGTATGTTCAGTTCCCTTTAGCGAATTAACGTCATATACACCTTTGTGGAACAAAATATCATCTTGGTACTCGTTGAACACTGATTGATACGTCGAATAGCACCATATAACTTTATGCACAAATTTCGAGAACATCTCGCCCTTTTCTTTAATGATTTTAAGCATAAACACAGTTTTACCACATCCTGTAGGTCCAGATATAATACATGTGGATGGGCTCGTGAATCTGAATTTTTCTACAGAGTCCATTTCTAACACGTCACACTCCTAAGTGGGTCATTTACAAAATATTACAAATTTTGAGTGCTGATCCTTATATTTCTTCTCCCACAGAACCGACGATGAGGTAGAGCACCCTATCATTACGGATGACGATGACAGTGTAGTTGTGATCTCCTCCCCTGAACCCTCACCAGCGATACAGGTTGCACGTCCAAAGCGGAGGTATGAGAACCCCACATCAGGTATAAAGCGGCCGAAATACGTACCTGTTGCAGCAGACCCCCAACCCTCAACCTCTTACGCAACAACCTCCCCAGCAGCAGCACCTAATATACCCCCTTATTCCGCCCCCCGTTCTGTTAAGTCTACAATAATAGATCCCCAACCCTCCTACGCAACAGGGCCCCCATCAGCAGCACCTAATATACCCCCTAATTCCGCCCCCCGTTCTGTTGAGGATGTTATTACGTTCGAGTTAGTGCGCGCCGCAGCCCCCACCCCGCCTTGACTAGAAATCGGTATAGAGTCAGGGTCACTAGAGCCCTGTATAGCAATGGAATTGAGCGCGGGATACGCAGGGTAGTACAGCGTATTATAGAGTTTGCTCTTCAGAATCGCGACGAGCGTGAGGTCAGGACGAGTCTGTCCTTTGGGTTCGGGTCAGATGACGGTGATGTAGACGATTATTGGGTGATAGTACCGTTTAGACGTTTGGCTGCTGAAGATGTAGAATATATATTAGGGCGTATAATGCAAGCCGTCCAAAGTAGTATAGCCTTCAATATGGACAACTTCACGGTAAATATTGACCGTGTATTCCGTGTTGCGGGTCATAGTGCCATACCGTACACTCTTAACTTCAATTCTCCAACTATTTACCGAAGGCATATAAACGTCGATCGTGGTTGCGGCTTTATAGCAGTACTCTTAGCACGTATGTTTACTGTACAAAATACACGGACTCAAAAAATTTGGCTGCCTACGATCGTTGAGCGTGCCCGTAAACTAGCTGTAGACTGTGAACTTGAATTTGACTGTAATATGGGTCCTGAAGAGCTGAGAAAGGTAGAACAGGAAATGAATGTGCGCATAGTTATATTTGGTTTGGATGATCGCCGCCGGACTGTGTATGTTTTTAAAAGCTGTGTGAGAGATCGTACAAGGCCCCTACTTATTTTAGGATTGTCAGGGACAACGTATCTCCCCATCCGTAATATAAGGGGGCTTTACGCGAGTTATGACAAAAGTCGAAAATATGGGAGACATCATGATTTGTGTAAGGGGTGCCTCGAGTTTGCGGATGATATAGTGAGACATTGTAAAGAATGTCACATGGTATGTGAGCAGTGTAAAAGCACCAAATGTGAAAGCCGTGTAGTTGAGAAGAGAGACTGTGATGTGTGTAGACGCACATTTTTCAATAATAGCTGCTTTGATCTCCATAAATCAATTGGTACGTGCAGGAAAATGAGAATCTGTGAATGTGGTATGTTTCACACAATGGATAATTGGGGAAAATTTAAGCACAAGTGCGACGTAATTCACTGTCCTACATGCCAGGAGGAATATAAGGCGGATGGAGTAAAGCATGTGTGTTATATGAAAGATGCTAAGCCTAAAAATAACCCTTGTATAACTGTGTACTACGATATAGAAACATATACGAACGCTGAAACCAAAGAGGTAATTCCACATTTACTTGTGAGCCAGACCATCTGTGATGAGTGTATGGGTATCGAATGTGACGAGTGCCCCAAATGCGGTAAACGGACAAACGTTTTTAAAACGAATGTCAGCGATAGTCCTGTGAAACTATTTGTGTCCTATATTGTCAAGTTAGCCGACAAGTTCAAAAAAATGACTGTGTATATTCTCGCCCATAACGGGGCAAAGTTTGACACGCAGTTCCTTTATAAGGAGTTGCTTGAACACGAATCCTCTGAGATATTTACAGGTGATCCATTGAAAAGAGGCAACAAATTAATACAGATGCAGATAAGAGGCAATGTACAATTTAAAGATACTTTATTATTCACACCTTGTAAATTAGCAAAGCTACCCAAGGTGATGGGAGTAGCAGCTGAAGTTTCCAAAGGATACTTCCCATACACTTTCCTCACCAGCGAGACTTTAAACTACGTAGGCCCACCACCCCCCAAACATTATTTTGACTGCATGGATGAACGTGAAGACTTTGATCGATACTACGACAGTTTTAATGAAAGTAACCCTTATAATATAGCTGATGAATGTGAGCGTTATTGCGTGAATGATGTGCGCGTGCTTAGAGTATGTTTCCAGGCCTTTAGAAGTATGTACATAGCCCGTTTCAAATGCGATCCACTGCAAGTCGCAACCACCATCGCATCATTATGTTTTACGGTGTTCAAGAATAACTTCATGCCTAAAGACACCTTAGCCATTATTCACCGAAACAACCCCCGCAGTTACGGACACAAGGCTATTTACTGGCTCATACACCTGCAGCAACAAACAGGTGTATACATAAAGCACGCCCGCAACACGGGTGAAGTACCCATTAAGATTAATGGACGTGTTTTTTGGGTTGATGGGTTAAGTGAAAACCGTGTCACTGGTGTGAAGACTGTGTACTCCTTTAACGGTTGCTGGTGGCATGGATGCCCCCGTCCTGAGTGCGGTATCGTCGGAGATATCACGGTAGGTCTCCTGCCGACTGTCTTGCATCGACCCGCACCCGCGATCAACTTATAGGATCACAGTTCACTCACAAAGTCTTGTGGGAGCATGAATATGATGCACGGATGGAGACAGACGATGTATACCGTGAGGAAATAAAAACGATCAAGCGTTCAATGGTGCTGGATCCTCTCAAATGTGGTGATAGCTTGTTTGGAGGACGTACAAATCCTTTCAGACTATACTTCCACCTACGGAGGGCGTGAAGCTCCATTACTACGATTTCTGTTCTTTATACCCATACGTGATGAAGAGCAATCCGTACCCCGTGGGCGCTCCTGAGAAACTGGTGGGGCCTAGCTACCATCCATCAATGAATTTTCAAAAAATTTGAATGATCATTACTTTGGGCTCTCTTTCGTAGACGTACTCCCCCCACGCAATTTATGGATGCCGATCTTACCTGTCGTTATCGACGACAAGCTCATGTTTCCCCTGTGCGTGAAGTGCGCGGAAGAGGATAACGGCGAATGTAACCATATACCCCACCAGCGTAAGATCAGAGGCGTATATACAAGTCCTGAGCTGGCCCTAGCCGTACGCCATGGTTATAGAATACTGAAGATACACGAGGTGTGGAGGTTTCAGAAGCTCCCCAACCTTTTCACACCATATATAAACGCCTTTTTGAAGGATAAGGTTGAAGCATCAGGGTATCCGCGAGGAGTTGATACCGAAGATGAAAAGTCTGCCTATATTCAACGTTACCGCGACCGCGAAGGTATACAACTTGATCGTGTCCAAATTGTAAAGAATCCTGGCAAGCGCTTTAGTGCAAATTGTGTCTAAACAGTCTATGGGGAAAATTTGCGCAGAATACCGGCAGAGGGAACATTCATTTGGCACAAAGTTATAGCGATGTCTGGGATTATGCCAATGCCCCCGATAAAGAGGTCATGGAGATCGTGAATGTAGGTAATACTTACGTAATAAAGTACAACAACACTGAATTTGCCACAGATACCTCAAGGGTTACAAACATACCTGTGGCGAGCTTCACAACAGCCTACGCCCGTATAAAACTTTGGGGTCTATTGCATTCTCTTGGGCGGAGAGTATTGTATGCCGATACAGATAGCGTGATATTCACAGAGAGGGAGGGTGATTACATGCCCGCTATTGGGGAGTTCCTCGGCGAGCTCACTGATGAGATCAAGGATGAGTATGGGGACGACGCATACGCCGACTCTTTTATCTCAACAGGACCTAAGACTTATGGGGTACGGGTCAGGGTAGGGGATGAAATGAAATATATCGTGAAGGCAAAGGGTATTACGCTCAACCATGCGAATCGGGAGGTTGTTAACTTTGAGTCGTTGAAGGATCTAGTATGTTTGCAACCTCACCAACTAATTGTAGGCACCCACAATTTTCGGGCGCAGAAGCTGGGAGGCGTGAAGGAACTTAGGGGTACGATGGTGTGCCGTAACACCTATAGGAAACGTTACCAGTTACCTGGCACCTATGATACCGTACCCTTTGGATACCAATGATGCTTCTAACTCACACGTCTTGTATATAATCGTATCTATTTGTAAATATATATATATATAACTTGAATATCTCGAATCGTATTTGTAAATATATGAATATCTCAATAAATCAAATAGCGTTTCACTTTCTCCTGTGTGTGTGTGTGTGTGTGTGTGTGTGTGTAGGTGAAAGTTCTAAGCTCCGCCCACTGCGTGAGTCATGCTACTATCTGGGAGTCCCTGCGTGGTCAGTCGACCGCAGTAAGCCCGAGAGATCAGACGTGTATTCAGATCAGACGTATATTGAAATGGCTACCTTTAATATTGCTTGCACAACGTTTATGAAATGGTATTCAGTAAAGTGTGAGGATGTGGTGGATACCGAAAAACTTCCTATTCCCCCCTCCTATGCCTCTTTTAAAGCCACATTGGATTGTGCGAAGTTCCAAGATGTACAAATACTCTACGGATGTTCTGGTGAGACTGTTGAAGGCTTTCGTTGCACAGACGATGTGCTGAAGTATGCTGCAGGGCTAAACTTTATAAAGTCTCACATACACCGTGAAGTAAAAGAAACAACGCGTGCAGAAGAGAAGCAGCAGGTATGGATAATGAGCCTTGTGGATGGGTGGTGTGACAAGCGGTATTACGTCATGCTACACCATGTCGATTA
Source organism: Bathynomus jamesi (assembly GCA_023014485.1). NCBI lineage: Eukaryota > Metazoa > Arthropoda > Malacostraca > Isopoda > Cirolanidae > Bathynomus > Bathynomus jamesi. The sequence continues at coordinate 2,757 of JAJOZX010012370.1, read as the reverse complement.
CTCATACCCTACGTCTGAAAATGTGAATCTCGTGATCATGGACAATCTTAGGTGTTTTTATCACTATATTAACGTATATCATGATGAGGTTCATAGTGAGGTTGTGGCTAGTGCCATGCGTGAGTTTTTAACAGATTTTAGAGACGAGTATCGTTTGATGGGTAGAAAGGAAAAATATGAGCATATGTTCCTCTCAAATAGTGCGCCGGAGTGTGGAGATGATTAGCGCCTAGTTCTTATCCAAAGTGCGTAGGCTGGTAGTGACGAAACGGAAAAACAAATATGTGCAACAATTCGAGTCGTACGAACATGCCCATTCACGTATCATCGAGTCAGCCGCCCGTCGAACCGTTCCTGCCTGTGCCTCACACGGCTCATAGTTATCTCAGAGCTTGAACCGAGTAGACGTGCGCTCCTCGAATACGATGGAACTTCCTTTGAGCAGCATTCTCAACGCCTCGTACGATGTGTCCGTGACGAAATCGTTGCGCGTGTTCAGGCGTAATTCCGGTACCATTAGCTATGTACTGGAAACGGAATGTAGACCGACAAACAAACGGGTTTATTTAAGTATCGAGGAGATGAATAGAATCTTTGTGATAGTTGATAAGTGGTGTGAAGATCGTTATAAAATACCTGCTAACGTAGGTACAAGAAGAGAGCAGATTAGTGACGCGCCCTCATACGCCGTTGTATGTACGTTGTGTATAAATAACGATCGGCCGTGCATTGATATAAGGCTGATGTGGAAGAATGCTTCTGATAATAACGCTCTTATTCCTACGCGAAACCGTTTCATCCTCGACAGAATGTTTGAAATCGTCGGATTCCGTAAACTGAAACCTATATTAGACGCGCGTGTTACGGATATGCTTTATTTTGATACAGTTCTTGAATACGCATACACTGCTCTGCTCGATGGGTTTACCGAGTGTAGGACTGGTGAGAATGGTCTAGTGCTGGATGTTTATTTAAAAAGTTTAGACTCTTTGAAATACCATGAACTTTGGTACAAAGCAATTGATCGGTACAAGGCTGAGCTCACCTACACCGTTCACCCTGAAGAACTATTTCTTTATATAACGCGCAGTTGCCGTAACGATTTAGAAGATTATTTCAATTGCCGTTATGTTGAGTGAAGAGTTCACGATTGAAAAGCTCGAGTCGGTAGAAATAAACCCTCGATTGGAAAAGCATTCTTATAAACTTGTGTTTAATAATGTAGCTAACGATGAACTCTTTGTGCGTGCTTTTGATTGTATTCTAGACGTATTTAAAGATGACTTGCCAACCGGTTGTAAAGTGGGGACAAAAATAGTACTGAACGATATGAAAGCCATTCATATCGAATACAGGTTTCCCTATACTTTAAGCGGTGAAATATTATTAAGCCGCATAGACTGCGTAATGCAGAGCAATAATGATGTAATTGTAAACTCGATTAAGACCGATTTTAGTATTTTGAAAAAAAAGTGAATTGTATATATATTTTGCTTGACGATTATACGCATATTTCTATTGATTTGTGTATATATATATATATATATTTTGCTTGATATTTCTCCTGTACTGTTATGTACATATTGAAGTGTATATGAAATGTATATTTTATTTTATATATCACCATAATTGTGTGTGTGTGTGTATATTTCTCCTGTACTGTTATGTACATATTGAAATGTATATGAAATGTATATTTATTTGAAATGTATATTTATTTTATATATAATTATGTGTATATATTTCTGTTATGTACATATTGAAATGTATATGAAATGTATATTTTATTTTATATTATATATATATCCATAATTGTGTGTATATATTTCTGTTATACGCATATTCCTCAAATGTATATGAAATGTATATTTTATTTTATATATATATATATATCCATAATTGTGTGTATATATTTCTGTTATACGCATATTCCTCAAATGTATATTTATTTTCTATATATTTATAATAAAAAGAATGATGCAATGTTGTTTATTGTTATGCCTTCTACTACCGGTATTCTAATAATGTATACAACAGGTATCTGGCAATATTTAAGCCTTCTAAGCCAACTGGCTGATTAGGAGTCTATAATAGTGTATACAATGGTATCTGGCAACTCTGTCTTCGGAATACATGGAGCTACTCAGCCAACTGGCTGATTAGGCGTATATAATAATAATGTATGCAATAATACTGCTAAAAAGAGGTATCTGACAACCAGCCAACTGGCTGATTAGGAGTCTATAATAATAATGTATGCAATAATACTGCTAAAAAGAGGTATCTGACAACCAGCCAACTGGCTGATTAGGAGTCTATAATAGTGTATACAATGGAATACATGGCGCTATCTGGCAACTCAGCCAACTGGCTGATTAGGCGTATATAATAATAATGTATGCAATAATACTGCTAAAAAGAGGTATCTGACAACCCAGCCAACTGGCTGATTAGGAGTCTAATAATGTATACAATGGTATCGCGGTATCTGGCAACTCAAGCCATTTACGCCAACTGGCTGATTAGGAGCCTATAAAACAACGCCACCGGCTGGAAGTCTTAATGTGCACTTGGCTCCTGCCAGGTGAACACCTCTCCTCCTTTCTCTTGGGGGATAACGCCGCCTCCAAGTTTCCCCCCTTTGCCCAACCCCCCCCCCTTTGCAACAACCCCCTCCCTCCCCTTTGCAACAACCCCATTCCCCCCTTTGCAACAACCCCTTCCCCCCCTTTGCAAAACCCCCCACCCTCCTTTGCA